>JAQQZY010000020.1:38621351-38632960 GCA_030068375.1 Ostorhinchus rueppellii
TAGATAGATAGATAGATAGATAGATAGATAGATAGATAGATAGATAGATAGATAGATAGATAGATAGATTGATAGATTGATTGATTGAATAAGATAAAAAAAAACAAAACAGACAAACAGACCTGGATACAAAACTGGGGCAAATTAAATTGTAAGGTGCAAAAATAAATTGCAATGAAATAAACTAAGCAGCCAGTTGTCAGAAACAGTGCCTGTGTTGCATGAATTTGAGATAAGCTTTTGCTTAGTATTTCAGGTGCAGCATCTCTGTATGTCTGTTTTCTCCATCTCTACAGAGATAACTCATTATTTTTAATTCTCAGTGTCCAAATATGACACTCTTCTCAACACTAATATTTAGTATGTTATAAAGTCATAGTGAATACTGAATATTACATCAAATGTCTGGACTTGAATCAAACCCTGACAAACTTATCTTACACGGTACAAAGTCACTTCCAGTAAACACCAGACAAATCTAAACTGAAGATGCTCTGGCATATACTGTCAGTGTGTAAGTGTCCTCCACACTCGGTTTTTCATGGGTTGTTAAAAGACTATTGCGGCGCCCGAGCAGAATCAATATTACATAGATTCATCTTAGATTTGGCACATGGATTATCTCCCACTGAAGTTTGCTCTGGACACAGTGTTCACAGGTCTGAGGTGAATCTGTGTCTGACACTGGTCAGTACTTAACAGCTGTCTGATGAAAAAAGGGTGAAAAATGGTGAACTTTTAAAGACAGCATCACTTTTCACTCAAATAAGAGTATTTATATTAAGGCTAGGTGTTACAGCCAAAAATGTTACTATGGTTTTTGTATCAGCCCATAATAATAATTATCATGATAAAAGTCAAATCCTTACAGTTTAAAGGCAGATTTTCAGTCCTGAGTGAAAGTTGAGAAAACCAGATGGTTATTAGTGGTTTTAAATTATTCTTAAAATGTACAAGTTGAAAACAAGTTGAAAATTAGTTCTTAATTTTGTGAGTTAGTTCTTCATTTGTTACATTTTCTATATATTTAGATTTTTTTTTTTTAATGATGTAATACAGAAAACAAAAGTACTGCAGAGGAAATAAAGACAAAAACAAATTGAAAGACATAACAAGAAAAACAACTTAATGGATGTAACAAATGAAATCACACCTGGAGTGACTGGTTTTGTGACACAGCAGTTATTTTGTTCAGTTTTTTATTTGTTTGATTTTTGAAAACAATGTAATACACACAGGAAGAAAAAAACGATGAAGAAGATGTAATAAGACAAACAGTAACGTAAAAGAAATAGACAAAAATGACATGAAAGAGACAACATGATTAAATCAATGTACAGAACAGGATGAAAATAATGAGGTAAGATATAACAAGATGATGATAACTCTAAAGGTGTAACATGGCAAAAATAATATAAATATGTAACAAGATGAAAAAGATGTACAATATTCAACAGGATGAAGACAAAGCTGTAACAAGATAAGAACAGACTTGTAATCCCCGAGTTTGTGTTTTAGTGCTTATTTTTATGCTTTATTTAAACATAAAAAACATGAATGCTGTCTGACTGGATGTGAGTTAATGTGGATAAACAGTGTAAACAATGTATTTGTGGGTTTAAAGTCTTCTTTATGGTCAGGACGTGACCGTGACAAGCATTCAAAACTATTATAGAAAAGTAAAATGAAGTATAACAAAAAAAAAATCTAAAGTTTTCCACAAATGTCCACAAAGTAAACTTTAAAGACAAAAGAAAAATATATATTGTGATCAATAGAATCATCACAATATAGAATAAAGCACGCTATTGTCCAGCCGTACTTTATATAATTAAAATTAAAAACCAGTTGTAGACAGCTGATGTCCTGAAACCCATGTCTGGGGATGTGTTTGTGCGTTATATTGACATGACTCTGATATACACACTGATAGAGGCTGTATACTCTGACTGTATGCTGATTTGATAAAGGTGAGGGTGTTTGCACACGGTGTTTTCGCTGTAGCTGTCGTTGATGACAGCGTGTATTGAGTGAGGCTTCCCGTTGAAAGACACAGTGTTAACATCCCACCGGCAGACCACAGGGGATCACTAACAATCATTCGATGCTCATGCATACGCATATAGAACCCGCTGGCCGCTATTTTTCCCAGGGTATGTACTCCATATCAGCCAATCCAGCATGTGCATCAGCAGTCACACAAATACCACATACTTTTACTGCACTCTCTATGAACGTTTTTGGTTGTGATGTTGCATGTGGGTAATTTGTCACGAACAAACTTTGGTGAGAAAACTGAAGCAATGAGAAAGTGTAAACATAGACGCACACCTGGGACAAATGTTACCTGTTAGCAGGTAAAAAGGAAAAAATATGAAGTATGTAGCACATAGCTTAGGATGATTTAGATACAGACATACAAATATGAGGAATAAGAAACAGACTTTTATTTCCCCTTCACAACCACTTTAAGGTCTGAAAAAACTGGAAAATAATAGAAAGAAATGCCAACGCAAAAGCTGACATCAGGGATGGGTGGGTGTCTTTTTTCAGTGTAAATATGAAAAATTATTAGTAGTAATGAAGGAAGTTAATAACAAATTTGGGACGAGAAATAGAGTGATTAATTGGTAGTGATAAGATATTTTACAGGCTATATCAATATCGACAGATCTTGGCTTCAATAGTTAATATTTGTATTCTCACTTGACATTGTCTTTGAGAGAGAAAAGAAAAAAAAATTCTTGCAGAAGTGTGCAGATGTTAATTCACTGGTTTTATGTTCAATGATCCAGATGTATTTGTATATGTACTATTTTAGCTGTAATCCAACAGTATGTTTAGTAAAGTTAAAGATAGTTGCTGTAATTGGTTGTGATATGTGGTGATAAATAAGATCAGCTTTTTCTGCTCCAAACCATCATTATTATATCATTATTATTATTATTATTATTATCATTATTACGTCTGCCTTGAAAAAAAATCCACCATCAGTCGATCTCTATTTGGAACCAATACACACTATTTACAACACAAAACTTTGTTCTTAAAGTGCTGACTGTCAAAACAATTCAGTAATATTTCTGCAACTTTTATTGTCCATTTTTACAGTGAGTCAGTATCAATACATTTAAAAAAAATATATTGTTTTCTCATTTCATCATTTGTTAGAGACCAAAGAGATGTGACTATCCCAAGTTACTGCTTTATCAGAGCCAAAGAATAGTACAGTTATGAGTTAGTTATTTTATCAGATGCAGATTTTAATAAGATAGATAAATATAAATATAAAAAAAAATGTAATCAGTCATGGCCAGGGATTCATTCATCTCCCCTTGAAAATAAGACTCGGAAATACAGGCTATTCCACGTGTTATCATGGTAAAAGTTTTTATATCAGCTAATACATTTTAGATAATTATTTCTTTCAGTTTAAAGGCTGACTTATGTGAAGAAACCAGACAGTTATTGTTTTTTGTTTATTTGTGGTCAGAACATGACAAACACATAAGGATAGAATTAGAGAAGACTAGAAACAGCACAGCATTGAAACATTTTTGCATTTCTTTTTGATTTGTGTAATATTTTGAAGTTATTTTGTGGAGCTGGCATGACACTTTGTGGCCAGTAGAAAAAGACGGGGTAAGGGGGTCGTACTATATAAGTTCCATTTCATCCTGCTCCTTTTCGAATATGTTTTTTTTCCTTAGTTTTTCTTTGATGATTTTGGTTTTAAATTTGAAAAAAACAAAAAAAAAACAAAAACGACTTCAACAACAGCAAAAGCAATGTAAAGAAAATATAACCTATTCACACACACACACATGCACGCACGCACGCACGCGCACACACACACACACACACACACAAATATTCTCAACCACTCTTGTGATGGAAAATGATCTGACGGTAATCACAGGCACTGAGTGATGGGAAATGTTAGGCTGAATTAGTTTGGTTGTTTCTTCTGTGTAGTTTCTATGCTGTAACTGTGTGTACTGTCAGATCTATAACTGGATCTTACTGGACACACTGGTTGTCCTGTTCTTGATTTCAAACCCTCCAGGAGGAAGCATTACAATATTAATGGTGGTTGTGTTTGATGTGAAAGCCCACTACAGTTGACTGTTTCCCCTCCTGTTGTGATGGTAGTTTGTTCTCTTAATGTTCTCCAAGTAAAGAAAGCTTTCATCCTGGCAGGAGGGGAAACTCTTCTCAGCTTTTCCCTCCATTCCCTTTCCTTGTAAAGGCTAAAAAAGAGCTAACACGGAGGTTTTCTCCTCATGCATTCTACCGTTAAAGGTTGACAGTGTGGTCTGACTGGTTGTGCTGCGTTTGTGACTACATCATGTGTGGGCAGTGTGTATGTATCTGAGTGTGTTTTTGCTTCCGTGCAGACTTTGTGTATCTTCAAAAAAGTTGTGCAGGCACAGTGTCAGGCTGAGGACCACACGGCGTGTCAGAGACAGACAGGATTTCTATAAGTCTGGCACTAGGCTTTTACAGTAGCAGTGGGATCTATGTGTGTATCTGTATGTGTGTCGGGGGGGTGGGTGCGGTGACCATCAGCACCTGTTAGAGTTAGACGGTCAACAGAATGTTCTGCTGCTGAAACATGAGTCATAACACGTCTTGTAGTTGTGCCTCTGCCTCCATCTCCTATTGCGCTCAGCCCACATGAACAGCAGTGCTTCTGTGTCGAAACAGAAAGAAACGGGAGAGAGAGGGCATCTGGAGTGTAGAGCAGACGTAGAGGGTCATAATGAGTACAGGGCTCAGGGGTCGTTAAAACAACAGACTTGTTTTTACTGAGGCCATCTTTTCCCTTCTTTTCCTCCTCTCTGTGCACACCTGATCGACCTGCATCACGGCTGCTTCTGATCTCACATCAAAGACCCTGCTGTGTGTGTGTGTGAGTGTAAGGAGTAACTTGGCTGAAGGCGGAGGGGGGTGTTTCTGTAGATTGGATCGCATGTTCGTAAGAAATAACACACACACAGACACAACACACACTAAACTCACTGTCCCCAGAGCCCAACACATCAGCCGGGCAGATACAGGGGGCAGGAAGGCCAAACGCTGGGGTTAAACATATGCTGCTGAGGAGACAGACAACAAGACCACACCAATTTCACACGCCTGGATAGTAGCCAGGAACCCATACAAATATATACATGCACTGTATATTATATATGTGTGTTTTCATAGTGTCACATGCAGACCTCATTACAGCATGTCACTTGTGCTTGTTGGAAGTCTCCCAGCTGTGGAAGAAGCTTGACAAAAGCCAACACTGTACGTCAAACGCACACCAGGCGTGATAGCTTTACCTCTCAAACGCATGACATCTTGAAACAATTGCATGGCTTTCATAAACAGGATTTTGGAACTGTGGCACATTGTTGAATGTGCATTGTTTTGTAATTCTAAAATAAAAAAACAGATAGTCTTTAAGGAGCTGTCAGAGTATAGACAGAGAGAGAAAAAGTTCCATATTAGGCAGCTTTCCATGTGAGTATACCAAAAAAGAAAATTGACAAAAGATATGCTTCCATCTGCTCCTCTTTGGTAACTGATTCCTCCTTGTCATCACTGTTTTTTGTGCACAAATTGAAAATGCAAATAAAAGCAGCCCATTGTTGTGATGTGCATCCATGTGAATGTGACTTTTATCCTAAAAAGCACAGGAAACAGTACAGATTACTTACATATTTATCCTCTGATCAATTTAGTTACTTAAAAAGCACTGGAACATCAGTGCCAGTGCACCCCTTGTGTTAAAGGTCAAAGTTTGCCAGGATTGACCCCTCACCCCACCACGAAGGGGTGTAAACACTCCCCCAATTCTCCTCAGAGAATAGGGCTAAGTCTGGGTTGTAAATCACAAGCCTGATAATTGGTAGAAAAACAGCAGTCCAGCAGTATATAATCTTTTACGTGTCGTCTCAACTCTTTATGATGGTGCTAATGAGTGGCCGCCGATCAGGGTTAGAGCCGCAAGCAAAGGGGCAGGATTGTGTGTGTGTGACGGGGGTTCACCTCAGTAAAATATGGGCTACTGGCTACACTGGGAGGCAGACACACTCTTCAACCCATCTAGACAAGTTAGAATGCACAAATACACTCTGAACTCGGACACTGCACTACACACAGGAAGGCACTCGTGCGTACACACACTGGAGGATATGCACGTATATGCAAACATTCCTTAACACATACATATGCAAACACACAGACACGCACACACAGTGGCTGGCAAGCTCAGCAGTATCCATTACAGGCAGCCATTAGTATGGAGATTGTGCTAATTGTCCCCATAGACCACACAGGCAGCGCTCTGCAGGCCCGCTGTGATGCTGCCAGACTGAGTAAGAGCAGAGACTCAGCTTTACACATCCTATTGTCTCGGTCATGACCCTATTAGTGCAATTACAAATCAATCATTGAATGATTGTGGGGTACATGCTGTGGATTTTCTCCATGCAAATGACACTATTATATCACAAGAAGCAACTACTGTAGCAAAGATTCACATTGGAAGTGTCAAAGTTCACCTTCTGAAACACAGTGAAGTACTGTAGATCGCAATTAAATCACATCTAATCACAACAAAAGTGCTTTAGTTAATGGCTAGATTGTCTGCTGATACTTTGGATTCAGTGAGACTGAGCAGAGAAAGATGAAAGTTGCTACATTTTATGTTCTATTTTCTCAAACTTTTTATAATTAATTTTATCTTTAATACAAATTAAAATTGAGTTGGAAAAAGATACATATTAAAAAAAAATTGTGATCTCTGCATTTTTCTTGATACCAAGTAAGTAGCATTTGTGTTTTTTGTATTGAGTTCAAAACATGGTGAAAATTCTTCCATGATCACTACCAAGTTTCCAACATTTAAAAGGCTGCATGTTTTTTGAATCACGTTGCTTCGGATTGGAAGCGGGCGGAATAATTACTGCTCCATGTCCCTGTTCATTGGAAGCCAAATATTAAAGTGCAAATAATTTTTTACTGCTGCAGAGGTTTATTATGTTAAGGAGAGTACAACTGCTGACATCCTGGGTTCATAATATAGTCTGATATCATTAGCACTTGTCCATCACATTATTATTTTTCACTCTTGGTTTAATTGTTGATTCTTTTCCTAGTTACATTTTTCGGTTCAAATGCATCAACGGTATTCACTTAATGTCACAGAGAAAAGAAAATAGAAAAAAAAAACTTACAAGTTACAATCTTAGGTGTCTTGCTTTTTTTCCTTCTTAAAAAACTACTCAAACCAATTATTAGACTGGCAACGTGGTTCAATCAAAGATATCATATAATTACGTGGATTTATGAAAATATTTGTTATGGAGTCATTAAAATATCCAGGAACTCAATATTAACAATTTAGGTGCCAGAGTTTTTTGTGCGTGTTTTTTTTTTTTTTTTTTTTTTTTTTTAATACTCAATTTTGATTTCAGGATTTCAAAAAGCTGTCTGTTTCTGTTTATTCATGTTGCTTGTTACAATATTGTGACTTTGGCACCTAAAGCGTTAATAAAAACCCCTAATGAATGAATGAATAAATGAATGAATATTTATGTTTCTTGCGTTGAAATTTAGCTAATTATTGTTCTTCATTACCAAGATTAATCTGGAAAGTGTTGCTTTCTGGTTTTATTTCGATATTTCAATATTACCATGTTTTATTTGATGTGCTCATTCTGTTAGTGTGACTTTCAAAACTTCCCCGTATATATAAGTGTCCAATCCACATCCAACTCTTTGACTTGGTGTCTGTCTTTAAATAATGACAGAGGAATCCCATTTGCCTTTGTTGTAGGTAATGAATCTGATGTGTTCTTCCTGGTACTAGAGTGGACGGTGTTTGAGGTGTGGGTGGCCTGGTTCCAGGTGTCACCCACTGGAGAGGGTCCAGTTTCATTAGTCATGACTCAAAGCTAAGTCAGGAAGATAAGGTTGAACTGTGAGCGTCTCCAGTGTGACCCCACTGAGTGAGAGCACAGGAGAGAAGATCTATACCCGCTGGCATTGCCACGGGGCTCTTTGTTCCTCCTGTATTTGGTGATGGTGGTGGTGGGGGAGGGGGTCAGAGGGGTGGATCAACAGGGGCACCCACTGCCACTGTACTCGCTAAGGCTTCACTGTGGAAATGATGCACAAACCCACACACACAGGCCATTAAAATGGTGGCAGCCATTTCCAGTCTAATGCAGAGGCTCATCCATCCACTCAAAGTGTCGCAGTAAAGCACAGTGTGCCGTTGTGTTGACAAGGCTTCAGAGTTAAGTCACTGCGGTGCCAGGAAACCACACAGGATTGTGTACCCTTTTGCCACAAAAGAAACTTTCAAAGAAGGATTTACTGCTCACTTTTCTAAACCACACACTCGAGTGCAACAGTAGGGAACACAACATTTAATCACATCTAAATATCAGCACAATTAATGTATTATATCACTTTATCTGCACTGACACTGAAGTTTAGTTTAGTTCACTTTCTTTACACAGACAGTACAAAAGATGAGAATTAACTAATTTAAACATTGTGCAGGAGCTAATAAAATGACTCATGTTTCTTTAAAATCATGTGAGAAGTTACAGCACTGAGCAGAAAATGTGTCCTTTTCAGATGATTTTTGTGAATAAGGATGAAGTAAATGTTCATTGAAACAGATTCCAAAGAGATGGCCCTGCACGTATGTCAATGAAGAAGGTAGATGAAAGTTTTTCCAAGTGTCTTGTAGAACATATGTGATTGTCTAGACTGTAGCGAAAACTTGAGTTAAACATATTTATATGTATAACACTCACCTGAAAAACTGGTAGAAGTTTGTTTTTCCTGCAAACATGAATCAGTTAATCACATCTTTTTGCAAAACTAGTTCTCAAAAATGTCTTTTGGATGAGGAAAATCATATTGAAATTAGTAGGCTAAGTAGCAGGCCAAACACTTTTACTTACAGTGGGCACTTATGTCTTTAATGATCTAATCACTCCCTCTACCTGATGTGCTCTGTATTTGCACAAGTACCTGGTGCAAAGCTTAAAACTTTTTTATTGTATTTTTCAGTATTCATTTTTACTCAGTGAATCTGCCAGCATATGTGTTTTAATATCTGTCTCCTTGTGCTTGTGGATAATCTGCTCATTCATCTGTGTATTTTCACATCTAACTAGGTAAAGATAAAACCATCTTCATCTGCCATAATTGTTAGCTCCTCCAGGCAGACACAATAACATCCTTTAGGAAGTGTGACTAACCCAAACACAGGTGTATGAGTGAGTGCCAGGTGGTTGGACATGGGTCAACACAGCTTCTTCTGACAGTATCAGATGTTATCAGGAGGACGACCGGTACGAGGGAGAGATGGCTTATCTCTAATGATGCGTGCACAATGAGACTGTCGGAAAATTTAGACAAGTTGTGACCGGAGCTCAGTGTGCATTATTATTGAAGCCTAATGCAGGGCTTTGTTTGATCAATCGGTCCTGTTTGAAGTCAAATGCAGGCTCTGAGGATGTTTCAGGCTCCCTGTGGTGGAGGGCGTCTAATAATGAACAACTGCTCCGTCAGTGTATGTGGGACAGGTGTGAGGGGATAAAAGACAAAATCTACACAAAAATATACCTAAAATTAAACAAAAAAATAGTGACTGGTCAGTACATTAATGGTTTTTCTGACCTTTTAAATGTGTTAAATGAGTTTTTAATTTCTGTGTAATTTGACAGAAAAAGATTTTGATAAAGAAATTACTCCAATGAATCAATTGCCAAGACACTTCAAACATATCACATGATTGGATGACTTTAACGTTGTAATAAAGTTATTAAAATACACATATATAAACTCAGTTATTATTATCAATGCTTTAAAGATGCCTTTGATACAGATAACTCTAATGAATGAATGAATGAATGAGTAAAACACTTATCTACTGAAACGTCTTGGCTTTGCAGAAATTATAGTAACTAGATCATCATCAAAATACTTAGATTTGTCCTCAACTTTAATTCTCAAATAAAAATGTTTTGGTATTTAAAAGTAAATTTGTGTTTAGTATTAAAAAAATCAGGTTACCTTTGTTATATGTAATGAATTTAGGAATAGTGGATAGAGGCTTTAATCTGTCATGAAGGTGCTGTTTAGTTGTAAACTTGTGTTTCCTTAAGTGTTGATTGTAGTTGTGGAAGTGCTTCTTGACATAATGTGGAGTTGTCCGTAATGCCGGTTTGGTCCATCTCCCAAAGGTACCTGCAGTAGATGGAGATCCATCTACTGCAGATCATTCACTGATTTATTCACCTGGATTTGATATTTCAGGTGCAGCTTCATTAGACAAGCACATAATAGATAAAAGCAAAACATATAATGAAAAATATATAGCGTTGCATATCTGTATTTGTGTGGACAGGGCAACTGAATTTAAAAAAAAAAGAATTTGCATCTGCAGCTAAGTTGCATTGCTAAACAGGTTTCACCATATAAGACAAGATAACCTACTAATGATTTAATGATTTGATTTTATGTAGCTTTCCTCTCCTGCCATGTTAAAAACCTAAACATCTTGCATAGAAAGTCACACACCTGACAGAGAAGCACAGGAGCTAAAGACTTCAGGTTTACAGCTGTGATCAAGGTTATACTTCTCGTCTGCTGACAACCTTCTGAGGACGTCTCACCAAAAGATCAAATACGTAATAAGAAATCTTTTCCTGCGCTGTGTAATTGTTGTTGAGTGGGGACATAATTAAGCTCTTCAGTGACTTCCACACTGACGCACTGCTTGTCCAGGACTGGTGGAAAAGTTGAGTACTCGATGCAAGCAACAGAGCGATCCTCTCATTTTCTCCTTATTAACCACTAATTGAGAGAAAAAGCGAGAGGGAAAAGAAAATGAGAGAGGTGATGAGAAGACAGGAAGGAGGGAGAGAGGCAGAGACAGTATTAATGTGTATTAATCAGTGGTGCGGGTAATAGTGATCTCTGTGTTTGCAGACAATCTAATTAGTCTCTAATGAAGGATGGTGATCTGTCTGAGAGCCTGTTGATGTTTTTATTTTCTCTCTCAGATGCACATAGACACACAAACATAGAAACAAAGCGTGACAGGAATAATGTATAGATGTTAATAAAAATTATTTTTGTATCTTTGCTTTGAGACCACTATAGACCTCCATAAAAAACATTGTAACAACCACAACAGTCTATAAAATATTAGTACACACTTTCTTGAGTTACGCACTTCTCAATGAAGGTACTCACTGAAACTCCACAAATGTGCAGTTTTCATGCCAGCTGGTTTCATTAACACTTCATTGCTGCTAAAAATGCCAATGAGAATGGTGCTAAGTGTTTCAACTGGACAAGACTGTATTATACTTAAACACAACCGACGCACACCAAGGACCGTCAGTGGGAGCCCCCACCCCCCATGTCTCCAGCAACCCAGCGTAGCAGAGTTTGCTGGCGATCAAACAAGTCCCACTCCCACTGACGGTCCTTGGTGTGCGTCGGTTGTGCTTCTCCGCACCGAAAAATAGTTCCCATACGAAATGAGCAAGACAAGCCCTTTGCGCTACGGATTGCGCCGTCATTCA
>JAQQZY010000020.1:38679298-38689975 GCA_030068375.1 Ostorhinchus rueppellii
GATCACGTCAGGGTAGTGAGCTCGCACGATTAGGCAGCTAACACAGCATTAGTTAACTTGCCGTTACAACAGATGCTACTTCAATATTAGCAATGCCGTCAAAGACATTATTTTAAATAGAAACTTTGATGCTGTCCACTATTTTGGATATAGCCTGTTGTCAGTTCAACCAGAGAGGTTCTGATAGGACCGGCTTTGGTTTAACTGTGGAAAGGAAACAAAAAACTTACCTCCACGTGTTTGTGCAGGTTGGATGTAGAATTTTTATATGCAGAAATGGTTGTCTTCTTGGGCACACATAATCTGCATTGCATGATGGAACTGTCGCCCCTTTTTTCGATGAAGCTGAATTGATGACTAATATAGGGCCAGGGGTGCACTGCATCGGAATTTTTCTCTGCAGGTGCAGGGTCATCCACCACAGCATGCTCCGCTGCCTCCTCCATGTCGGCCATCGTCTTGAGACACACACTTGAGACGCATCAACTTTCCTCCCCGTCATTCATCCCGAGAATGCGTTTCCCTTTTTTTTTTACTCAGTAACAGTTTTGATATAAAATGTACCGAAGTACACTACTTCTAAGAAAACATCCTTAAGTACAAGTAAAATTACACATTTTAAAAACTACTTGAAAAAGTACAAGTACATAAAAAAGCTACTCAATTACAGTAATGCAAGTAATTTACTTCATTACTTTCCACCTCTGTGGTTTGTAGGAACGTGAAGAGGAGTGGACTACTCATCTTGGTATGAAGGTGATGTCTTTAACAAACCTTCAACCTTCTTTAACAGACCTTTGACCTCATTTATTTATATCTCTCAATGGACAGCGTGCATGGTGCATTAGTTCTGCGTGTCCACAGCCTTGTTATGATGACCCTATGTAGCATATTCACCCTGTAAGAAGTAGGTCAGTGGAGGATTAGACAGCTCACGACTCTGGATCGAGACTCTGGACAGTAAACCCTGCTATTCTGAGCTTTTACTGCAAGACAGTGTCCCTGACAACCATTCAGAAAGACAAGATGTGAAAACACCATCAAAATATGAGAATCACAGGGTGGATTTGTACTATTTAGTAGCAGAACAACGACTAAAGAGCTGACAGTGATTTAGACTGTACTAATGAAACCTAATGGTGACCTGTATCCTCCTGTGGCCAACAGATCTGAGTGATTTTGTGAGTTTCTTAGTGAGTGGGACATTCAAGACATTCAAGGAATGTGATGATTAAAACTAAATTTAAGGAAAACTGTCATCATTACATATCAAATCACCCTGAATTTTTCATTAATGGACAAAAACAGAAAAAGAGTCAGGTGCCATTTCTACCAGACTTTGGTTTTTCAAACAATAATACACAACACACAAACAATACAATAACTAAGGCCCTGTCATAATTTTAAAGTGCCTTTGTTAATTATAGCATGTCTCAATGGATCTCACTCAGCCCCAGTGCATTTCAGTCTGCTGGCCTTCATCAGGGGGCAAACAAAATTCAAATGCACCATGTGCAATGTACCACATGCGAGTATATACAAATATTCCACCAATACTATACCTGGGCAAATAGGAAGAGGATTTTGTCTTCAACACTGAAATTGACAGGTTCCACAAATATATGATTTGGTGGAGATGGTATATTGATGATGTTTGTTGTGATTGGGATCAGAGACTGAACTGCATGAATTTCACCCATTTGTAAATAGTCTCGATCTCAATATTAGGGTTTCACTGGAGTATGGCCAAGAAAGAAAAATATTTCACATACGTCAATATATAAAGACAGTCTAGGTAATTTGCATAGTACTATGTCTGGAAAGCCCACTGACAGAAATACTGTTCTACATGGCAAGAGCTGTCAACGCGAGTGTCTTAATGACAATATACCATTTGGTCATCTACAAAGGGTTTGTAGAATCTGTGACCAGGACAATGACTTTGAGACAGAATCTGGGGAGATGTTAGCCAGGTTCCAGGTCAGAGGGTACAACAAGAACACTCTGCAAAAAGCATACCATTGGGCTAAAAATTTTAACAGGGACTCCCTTCTGGAAAGAAATCCATTGAAAAATACTAAGGAGCGTGTTCTTTTTAGTAGGACATATAGTTAACAGATCTAACAGAATACAACAAATCATGAAAAGGAACTGGAGTATTATTGAAAGTGATGACACTCTAAAACATTTTTTTTCCAGAGTCACCTCTTGTTAGCTTCTAAAGATGCCCTGCCCTTCATGATAAACTGGTCCACAGCTACCAACCCCCTGTTTCCAAAAGGACGTGGGTTAGATCCAGACCAATGGGCTCCTACAAGTGCAACAGCTGTAACCACTGAAACCATATTTGCTAAACCAGAACATTTCTGGACTATCGTTCAAACAATGGGTACACTACTAAGCATTTCATCACCTATAAAATGACTTTGGTTGTTTTACTGGCTGGTCTGCCAAATTTGCACAGTATTTCACATTGGAATGACCAAAAGGTGCCTACAGGAAATACTGACAACATAAAAGACATAAATACACCATCTGTACAGGTAATATCAACTATCCTATGGTCAGACACTTTTTTGGACTTCCATGATAACAATCCAGCCAGCCTCCAAGCACATGGAGTAGACCACATACCAGAGACAGTACAAAAAGTAAACAGACTTAAAAAAAACAACAACAAAAAACTGCAGCAATGGGAAAAATTCTGGATTCACAAATGTCAAGCCACTAAACACCCTGGATTGAATGAAGACCTTAGTTTTACTGTCTTTTTATAGATGTACTTTTCTCTCTATCAACTGTTTTTAAATTTTGTATTGGAGTTAACACCACCATCTGGGGGTGTTTTTACTCACTATCCACATACAAATATAAATCAAAACCATATCTTTAATTCTAAAATATAACTATTGTTGGTGTTCATGCATTTTCCAGTTTAATGTTTTCCAAAAATGCAAACGGAAATGCAGCAGCAAATGACTGTTTTTTTTTTAAAGGAAGTTGCACACTTTCAGTTATCTTGCATTCCTGTGCAAAACTACATAAAAACAATGGCAGCAAGAACGCAAACCGTTAATTGCACCAAAGGTGAACACACTAAATATGGACATTTTGTTATGTACTGAGGCTGAACCCAAATGCAGAACACACTCAACAGATAAGGTTTCACAGAGTTTATTGGTCTCCACAGGAAAACCACAGATAATAAAGACCACTAGACTAATTAAGCACAGTCCAACACAAAAAGCAACACCAGGAATCCACGGTGGCGGTATCCAAGGGGTTAGGCTGGGGCTTGGTCAGGGGCGGTCCGGGGTCATTCTCTCTGGCGCTCAGGCTGGATCGTGGTCGAGGGACAGAACTAAGGTCGGTGCACAGGACAGGAACTCTACTCATGGGTCAGGCGAAGGCGGTCAGTACACAGGAGTATTCAGGCTGGAGACATAGCCAGGCGGGCAGGGGTCGGGTCAGGAGGCAAGCAGACAGGGCTCAGAACAGAACAGGCCAACGAACAGGAGAATCAGGAACACAGGCGCTCACCAAATAGAATATAAGGCTCTTGACTGTCTGGCAACAAGGGAGAGACTGAGAGGTGGTTAAATAGGACACACCTGATGAGCAGCAGCTGGCCCATCAGGTGTGCAGCATGATTAATCAGGGGAAAGGGAACTGGGTGAAAGGTGAGAGGAGGAGCCAGACAGAGAATGCAGGGAGAGACAGAACAGATAGAGCAGAGATGTGACACATTTATGGGTATTATTTGTCAACAAGGCCTATTTTGTTATTCCAGTTGGTCATTTTCTTAATGAATAACAATGAAAATGTTAATTTGAAACAAGTTTTTGCTGTACTATGAAGTTATTTATCTTTTCTTGTTTTCATGACACGTGGTCTAATAAATTATAATAAATAAGCACCATAGGTTTACTTCCCACACTTCCTTTGACAGGTGGAACCGCCCGATTGGTGGAATACTTGTATATAGCCTCACATGAATTTAGTTTTTCCCCTTGATGAAAGCCAGCAGCCTGAAATGTGTTGGGGCTCAGTGAGGTCCATTGAGACATGCTATAATTAATAAAGGCATTTTAAAATCATAAGACAGTGCCTTGGTTTTTGTATTTTTTGTGCATTGTTGGTCTCTCTTCACCAAAGAGCACCTCTTTGTTTTTCATTTCTATTTTTCATTACTGCCTATAGCTCCATGGAACGTTCCTCTTTACTGTATGTTCAAAAACAACACACAACATTAGACAAACAAACAGTTTTTAGAATAATTCTAAAATTCTCTACAGAGGTCAAATCCTGAGTAGGTCAAGAAACTGTAACTGCACTGGACCAGGTAGGAGGACGTGGATCAAAACACGCCCTGCATGCATGGATGTGATTGGCTGCTGAGCTGAAGGGAGGTGGTGATAATTCAGACTGACAGTGAGCTTCTTCTCACACACACACACACACACACACACACACACACACACACACACACACTCACTCACTCATATACAGCACAGTCAAGTAAGAGGCCTTACTGAGCTCTCATCTGCTACTGAACTGAACGTCTCTACAGCCACAAGAAGAAGAGGTAAGGATAAGACCTTTGGATTTAAATGAAATGTTTAGAATACTAATATCATGACATGGCTGCTGAACACACGTTCAGCTGATAACATCTGTTCAATAAGGACTGAGCACAGATAGAGAGCAGCTAACTTTACATTTCACCTCAATTTTATTGCAATTCAAATTATTACAAGGGGCTATAAGTGGGCTGTAAAAATCTGTATTTCATTTAATATTGATAAATGATAATAATTGTTATTGTATAGGAATAATAAATTGTGGTTGAAGCCTCACGTGCCATATAATCAAGAAACTACAGGTACAGTGGTGATGAAACTGCTCATTTTAGAAATGACAAAAAACCTTGTAAATAGATTTAGAAAGTTATTACATTCAGAACATGGGTTAAGATGGCTCAGTAATGATAAAAACAAAAAAGGCTCAATAAAGTAATTAAAACCAGTTAAAATACTACTCTTAAAAACTAAAACAACAAAACTTATTCGTGAAATATGGTGAAATTAAAAATGTGAAGACGAAGCCTTTTCAGTTTAGCCTTTTTGTTTCGTATTACAGGAGTGCAAATAAAACAATAAATATGTCAGTGAAAACAGGTGCTATTTCCAGAAAAATGAATTGTCGATTTGCATTTTAACAAGTAAAAGACAAAGAAGTAACTACGTCATCATCACGTCAATATGATTTCGAATGACATGTTGCATTAGATCATGAAGCCCATAATTGTTTACACTGTTCTGCTGTTTTATAGTGTCACGTTTTGAACATAGAACACAACTGGTCTTCTACATTTTCCTGTCATATCATTTCAGCTTATTATGTTTTGAGTAGTTTTCATCTACTTCTTTTATGAATCTACAACAACAAATTTCTATATGGTTTCATCATTTTTCCCTCCTTAAATTTGAAAGAAGTAATGACTTGACATTTATTGTAGCCAAATGGACTGATATGAACATTTTTATCATTATAATTTTGGCCTCATCATTTTGCACTATCTCCTGTTTTTAATGGAATCATATTCTGGCACATTTTACAACTTCCACTGTTCATTCATTCATTCATTTTCTATACCTGCTTTATCCACACTAGGGTCACGGGGACTTCCACTGTTATTTTTGTTAAAATATGAAGACTAATTTGAGGAAAAAAGTAAATATTTCTGTATACCCAATGTAAACCTGCATGTAAACTCGTGAATAACACCAAGATGAAGGACAGGGTTATTATTATAGTTGTTGTTTTTTTTTTGTTCTGTAAATGATTCTATTATTTACCATGTTAATAGAGACTTTAAATGGATTCACTGATCCAACATTGTGTCTTAAACATCACCCTCTTTTATTACGTGTCCCAGAACTAATTAATCCTGCTGCCTGAACCACCATGATTTCATTAACAGCCATTCTTAACTTTAACCTCAAGCCTCTCTGGAGGTCAAATGACTCAGCAACCTGGACTTGGACAAGTTTCAATGTTTGAATGAATAAACGTGGGCATAGTATCAGTTTTACTGTTGGAGACTGATCCAAGGTCCTCTTGACAGTCACATGGCAGAAGTAACATCTATGAGGACTAGTCATATTAAGCCTTAGATGAGTTAGTGGGATACCTGGCGTACTCTGTACAGCAACAGAAATGGTGTTAGTGTGGAGGAGACTGGACTTAAAATACTGCCACACATCACACATTGACTTGCCAGTGTCTGATTTGAGTTTGTGTTCCTTCCATCCACCTCAGAACCATGTCAGGACCAAGGCCTGTGGTGCTGAGTGGACCCTCCGGTGCAGGGAAGAGCACTCTGATGAAGATGCTGATGAAAGATCATGAGGGGGTCTTTGGATTCAGTGTGTCACGTAAGCTAGTGTACAACCACCTGTGTTATTAGCTTCCACTGTGATCTCTGAGGAGGAGGATCAGCTGTGGTGATCTACTTCTGGATGGAGAAGTGCAGTGTCTTGTGTTAGGGATTTTAATTAATTTTAATTTTGTTATTCATTTGCTTCAGTTTATTTTGCAGATATGTTACACTTCACTTGACTAGAGCAAACTAAACCTCAACTTTATGTTACTGAGATCGACCTGACTAGAATCAACTCAGTTCACTTTGGTTTGATTAGAATTCATCTGATCCACGGGTTGAGTAGATCCAATTCTTTTCCATTCAAATCTATTTCATTTAGATTTGACATGACTGAATAAAAGAATTATTATCATTGTTACAAGTACAACCTAATTAAAAGTTCCATCCCATCCAATCTGTGCATCAATTATATATAGAAGCCACTGTAAAAATACAAATACAAATTAAAAAACGACTGGTTTATCTGGATTGAATCCCACCTAGTTGCCACTGTGGATTTGATTCCATATAGTTTTGTAATGATTAAACATAATTTTCAATTTAATTTCAGACACGACCAGAAACCCCAGACCAGGAGAGGAAGATGGCAAAGGTATGGTACCTCTGACCCAAAAGTGACCACCAGTAGAAATTTGATATAAGTGAATTTTCTAATGCCTTTTTAAAAGGTACCTCATTGGTTTTTTGTTTCTTTCCCCAAACCTCTGCCACATTTCCCAGGCTCCCCCATGTGTCCATACACTTCTTACTCCCAAGTGAACTGCTCAGATGCTTTTGTCCGTGTCTTGGATCCCTCGATACAAAGGGATAAACATCTCTGTGCCTTTTTATGCTTTCTTTCTCCATAGGGCTGAACAAGCTCCCCATGCTTCTGGGGGCTACTTTGCTACCTGTAGCAGACGTCTTATCCTCTGAAGACTTAGAAAAGTCTACCTCTTTTTCGTGTCCAAATGAAACAGAAACGGCAAACGAAGGTGACCTTAGTGTGAGAACTAATGGCAGTTTGAAAGCCGAGGGATGGGGGTTACTTTCATCATCCTCGCTGTTATGAGTGGAACTGAAGGAACTACTGTGACAAACAAAAAAAGAAACAAGAAAAAGAGATAATAATCTCAGAAATTAGGATCAGACAGTTGACACTTTGGAGTAAAAAGCTTTTGAAAATAGCCCCCTGTGATGCCTCAGTAGTAGCTCCCATGTCTATCCCCATGAGGTTTCCTCATTCCCATTTCCCACACTGAGCACTGATGAGTGGAAACCAACCTTTAACTTCAACGGACAAGCAATTTTGTTGTTTTTCGTCTGACCATTTGGAACAAACAGAACAATTAGGTCTGTTACAATTGTAATATTGTCATATGGTAATTATTTAAAATAATCATTATTATAAGTAATACATACAGTTTCCATGCGGTTATGTACTATTTGACTGATGTTGTTTTAATCACATCATCTTGTGCCTCAGTCATCAATTTTCAGTTCAGTGTTTATTGTTGTGGTGGTTTAGTTTAATTTTGTTCCGTGGTTCAACATAACAAGATAACAGCAATGAAAATGAAGGTGTGATACATGAAAGTACCACAATGTAAGTTATAGGACTTAAAGGATCGGATTCTTTAAGTCTTTTGGGGGTGTTCTTGTCTGCTTAAAAGTGGTCTCAGGAGGGACAATATGATCTCAAGCACATGTGGAAATAACGTCATTACTACCTGCCTACTGTAGGGCCCTATTTTGTTGCCAAAACCTTTAAGTCATGTCCTGGATTTGTTGTTCGGCACACAGATGACATTTGGCTTCAGATCTGGTTGTATTTCATTTGGTCATTTTTTGCTAGTATTAATCTCTATAGTTAATCATCACTCAGAAACACCTGCAGTTTTGGAGATGCTCTGACCCTGTTACCTGGTTTATATTACAGCGGTGGCATTAAGTAACAGACTGGACAATAACAATATTGTTAATTGCAATTATTTGGATGACAATGAGTCGTGAACTTACATTTCCATACAAGGTGACAAGCCTTACTGTAGCATGTTAAAACTCTACAGACATTGATCCAACTGTACAGTCCATAATGTTTCACAGATGGTTTGAGTAACAACACTGTAGCTGTAATGAGTGCTATTTCAAACCCGCTCGTCCTGGTTTCCAGACTCGTTATCCGTTTGTTTACAGTGCACTTCCTGTCTGGTGTCAGCGTTACTTCAGTCACCAGTGCTCGGACTCCTTCATGCTGTCATGCTAATGACTGTGTGCTTTCTATTACAGAGCCCATTAGGATGTTGCCTGAGTGCCATCAGTAGGAACTTGTTTGTTTGCAAAACTTTGCCGTTTAAGAATTTTTAGATCCCCAGGCGTTTTGATGTTCAGATGATGCAGACCTTTGGATGTGGTAGGGCTAACATAGTGGAGACTAATGGTTTCTGCATGCATACTTCACTATCTTTATATTTAGTCTTTTGATTTAGACTGAGGATAGAACTGGCTAAAGAAGTACACAGATTTCTAATTTAGGTTTAGTTTGAGTAAATCTTTGAGAACTGTCAAACTCCTTTAATTTGGGCATTTCCATCTTCATCTTTCTCTTCATCTTCAGGAAACACTGATTTAATTTATCTCCTTTTCTAGAACAAACAACTAATTTCTTAATTAGAAAAAGATCAAAAGATCAATGGACAATGAAAATAATTATTACTTGTAGAAGGTCATAGTCACACAATCAGTATGTCCATGAATGCATTGGTAATGTGTTCTTTTCAAACCCATTTCTAGAGTTACATGGTCAGATCTGACAGAATGTGATCAGTGATCAGTAATTACAGTCCATGTCAATTAGGTATTTAACTCCACCTGTCTGAAAACACCTATGTATAAGCAGCTACTATCTCCAGTCAAAGAATAGATTTTCTACAGCCTGAGTCAACAGAAAGGTGTAAGGTATTTACAGAAAAACACTACAGCTTTATATGATTAGTGGAAGATTTGTAGATTCATTTCAGAGTTAACAAGGAATCAGTTACACAGAATGGTCATTGCAGCTCCTACAGTTTAAACTTTAATTCAGTGGAACCAAAACTAGCACACAAATACTACGTATTGACTAACTAAATACAAATATGTAAGTCATATATTTAATGTATTTGGTCATGTTTATTATTATATTCTGTTTGATGTGTTTCATTACAAGTTAGTGCAGATTTCTACTGCTTTTTAAGTTAGATTCATCATTATTATACATGTTGCAGACTACCACTTCACAACAAGGGAGGCCATGCAGGAGATGCTCGAGAGGGGAGACTTCATTGAAAACGCTGAATTCTCTGGCAACATGTATGGAACAAGGTACATATTTGTATTTAATAAATTGCCATTTTGATGCTAAAGGATTCCTTTTAGTAAGTATTTAAGTTCAGGTTTAAGTTCCGTTTTGGAGGTTAGAAAAGATGACTTCTTTCCTTTTTTAAAAAAAAAATTGAATACTTTCCCAGAATCTACCAATATAATACATGAATAAAAATAAAAGAACCTCCACTGATCTACATTAGTATCTGTGTGTTTGACACTAACCCAAGCTGAGACAGAGAGATCAAGTGGATGTGCAATAGTCTGGTGACAGATGGAGCTTTAACCTCTATTAGGTTAAAAAGAGCAGCGCTGCAGCTCAGCACTTCCGGTGTCACATTTAATCTCTTCATCCCACTCTGAAGAAAAGCCACATTGCGAAGTACACATTGGAGCAGCTTGGATCAATGCAGAGCCTCTTAACCTCAGAAGCACAAACATGATGTAACCACACACTTAATAGGCATCACAACATCATCAGGCCTTTGTCTATTTGTATATTAGTATATATTTAGTAATTCTTCACAGAGCAGTTATTTAGTTTCTTCACAGAGCATTTGGTTTATTTTGTTCCACAGTAAGGCTGCCATTGAAGATGTAAAGGCCAAGAACTTAATCTGCATCCTCGATGTGGACATCCAAGGAGTGAAGCGGATTAAAGAGACCGATCTAGACCCTATCTACATCTCCATACAGGCTCCCTCCATGGAGATCCTGGTAAATATGCAACTCTACCTGCAGTGCAAAATGCACACATTAAATACACTGCATTGTTTGCATTTGTGAATTTACTCTGAATCCTTAGTCATGTGCAATCAGAATCAGAATCAGAATCAGAATCAGATTTATTGCCAAGTAATTTTTACATTACAAGGAATTTGCTTCCCAGA
>JAQQZY010000020.1:38901948-38914210 GCA_030068375.1 Ostorhinchus rueppellii
TGAATTCTGGATCTGAGTCATGTTAACAGATTTACTCTATCTTTAATATCTGAGGAGAAATATCCAGATGAAATCGGTAAATTTTCACAGGATTTTAGACGTTTTCAATGATACGTCGCATGCATCATGTCCACCAAGGAGCTTCTACCGGATCTATCACTATGATTCTGTGGAAATAGTAGGAATCAAATGAAATTTGCCGTCAAAAGCTACATATGGAGTTAGATACAGAAGAAATCCGCCATTACCGAAAAAGTGATTTTTTTTTTGTAAATAGTTTTATTGTTGCTGAAAAAAGACAAAAAAAAATACAAATACAAATACAAAAAGTTTCAAAAGATAAAAAAAAAGCATTTGTCTTTTGTATAGAAATAAAATTTTTACACAACAGTGAAAAAAAACATTGTTGTTTGCTGAAAGAAACTGTCCCTAAATACATGTATGTTTGTGGTTGCTAAAAAAAAAGAAGTTTCAGAAGGTGGAAAAAATGTATTTTATATATAAAATAATTAACACTAAAGAAACTTGTTAATGAAAGAAAGGATAAAGTTTAAAAAGGATAAAAGGAGGGGGGTGGGGGTGATTGGGGTTGTAAGGGGACAGAGTAAGGGGTGGGGGTACTGCAAGACGTATGGGGGGAGATGGAGGTTTTGGGGGGGGGGTAAACAAGAATTTTATATATTTTCTAGGACTATTCTTGTAATGGTAATTGCTGTAAAGGGGAATGGCAATGCTTGGCGGAGGTCTGCGCTGTCCGAGTGCTTTTCTAGTTTAGTATAATATAACCCTCAATTTTGCATTTTTCAGTGTAAATCAGGTGTTTTCTCATGTTTAATTTACTGATTGTGTTGATGTTCATAAAACCTCAGATTAAATTCAAAGATTATTATAAGGGAACAAGAAAAATTGAAGAGAGCAACTTTTAAAGGTAAATACACCATTAACTAAACATAAAAACAAGTGTCCACTGTCAGTGATCAAACTCCATGGGTTTTAGATGATGCCACTGTTTCCACATTTACTTCTGAACATCCAAGTGGGGCATATCTGATGACCATGAAAGGATGACAAACTGCATTTTACACCAGTGATTCACATGCACTGATGGGATTAGTGCATCAACAGGCATTAAACAGTTTACATCAGTACATGCTTTTGGTCTATGCTGGTTCTTTGGGTCTTTATGATGAGTTACTGGTTATTTTCATCCACATGTTCACAGTGAACAGTTTGTTTTCCATTTTCTTGTAGTAATTTGATAACAGCAGCTGTGTTGTTTCTTGGTTACTTTATCTTTCCTTATTTCCTCATATCTGTTGATACAATTGCCCCTCCTTGTGCGTAATATGCAGCTCTACATCAATCCAGGTGTGTGTTTGGTTTCACTGGTGCAAACTCTGCCCCTTTAATACAAACACTATTAAAAATGTAATCTTTAGTCCCCTATACTCCTGTTTTGGTTGACATGCACTGACTTTTAGCTGTTTTTTAACTATGGAAGGAAAGGAACTACATTTTTATGCTTTAATGCTTACTTATTCTTCTGACTGCAGATGTATTGATAATGTAATCTGTCAAACCATCAAAACACACATGCTTCTAAGCAATAACTCTAGCCTTAACTAACAATCTTGTTTTGTTCACAGACCTGGGTGCAGTATCCATGAGCTCCAATGAGTGTGGTGGTAGGCACATCCATGTCCTCTTTTACCCTTAGACAAAAAAAAAAAAACAACAGTTATGATGATGTAGTCAACAACTGGCCTGTAGAAATGTAACAGAAACAGTATAATCATCTTAAAACATACTTTTCAATTGATCGAGAGAGAACAGCAGATATGACCATGAGTAAGCATCCCAGCTGCCCAGACTCAAACTGTAAAAAAAAAAAAGACACTTAAGAATAACCGAGGAACTCTCTGTTCATTTCACAAGGACATGACATGAAATAAAGGTAGATGTCCACTCTTTCACCTGCTCAATATGTTGCTCCAGAAGCAGCTGTAGGTCCTTGAAATTATCCACAGTGAAAAGGGTGATCTAAGAAGTTGTTCATGAAACACAATATTTAGTTGCATGACTCAATTCATTCCAAATAATGCAATTTACACTGCTAATGTGTAGTATGTTTTGCACATCCATAAAAACTTCTGAATCTCTTATAAATGGTGCCAGTAAGCAGTAATATTTATTCTATAGACAATAACTGATTACAGAAACGCTGATAATCTTTGGCTGATATCAGATACTTTCCTACATTCATTTTCAGAAGGGGTGTGCACTGTTGGAGGCCCATACCTTCTCAAGCACTCCTTCAGATTTGTACTGTCCAGTTGGGATGAAATGTTTTCTCCCCGAACTTCTGTTTTAAAAATAGAAAAAAAGAACAATATGGTTTAAATCAACACAGAACCTGGAACAACACATCACAACCTGACACAGAACGTGCAATTAGCATGTTTACAACTACAGCTCATTAATGTGTAAGAGGACTTTCTATTAATTGAATTTTAAAATGTTGTAGTTAGAACTTGAATTATTAAATAACGTGGAGTTTCATCAAAGTTTTTACTTCAGTGAGTTCCATGAAATACCTCAGGGGATTTTAATCAAGCTAGTGCATGGTTTATATGGGGAGAAATGTTAATTTTGACAATAATGAGGTTGAAAACATAAATTCATACAGTTATGAGAGATCACAGACTTATTACTTTGAGCTTTGTGCATCAAAGGGACGCGAAAATGATAAAGACACGGAGAAATAACTGTGATAAGAAACATAATTAGTTATGATGGGATGAAAGCTGACGAACATTAGCAGACACCAGGTAGTGTTTCCAGCTCTTTTAATGTACATCTTCAGTTATATATTAAAACTCTAAATCTAAATGCTTACAATGAAAAGATAAATGGGAAGAAATTTAAAAATACTCCAAAAAATGTATGCTTAGGAGAAATAGAAAAGGTGTATCGACAAAAGGTACTGTAAATACAAAAAAGTGAACCACAGCAGATAACTATGCGCGTCTGCATGTGTGAACCAATAAGGAGACAACATGATCTAGACCAGAGTTTCAGTTCTCGATGTGAATTTACCTCTGACCAACTTTTTGTCAAAGTACCTGTTCTGACTGTCATCAACAAGTACTGTTATTTGAAGAAATACGACATCCAACTGGTAAAGTTTTAAAGAGACAACTCCCATCTGTGATGTACTTGGATGTATTTTGGGAAAAAGCTTTTTTTAAGAGCACTGCTGGAAACTGAGACCCCTTCCTCTGAAGGTTTGTAACTTAAAATGCTTCCCTTTCATAGTTTACATAAATCCCACAAAAATATTTCTAATTAGGGCTGCAACTACTGACTATTTCAATAGTCAGCTAGTTATTGACAGCCAGAGTTAGAACTGCAAAAACAAAACAAAAACAAAAAACTATGGCTCTTCTTTATATTTACTGTAGCAATAAAATACATGTTCTTTCCTTTAACAAAAACATTTGGTGACAACAGTTAGAATGCAAGATACAGTTTGTTAAACAGATATTCAATTCAATATTCAACAAATATTGCAGCAGATATAAAATACTTTTTTCCTTTAACTAAAAGTGCATAACAATTGACAGCAGTTAAACAAACAACTAAATACTTAAGAGTTGTAATCCATAGCAAAATAAACATTTTTCCTTAAACAAAAGTGCATGACATCACTAATGACCTGTCAATGAATAAATCAACTGTGCCATCGACTATTTGTCAGCCAGTCGTTGCAGCCTTACTTCTAATTTGTAAGCTGCATTTTAAATTCTTAATATGAAACGTTACATGAATCTAAGGCTGCACTATTTAGTGACACAATCATATTATGAATATTGTAGGCGACACTGACATGTGGTTTTGATTTGAGTCTGTTTCTTTGACCATCAGAAAAAATGTGTCATTTTGAAATGTGGGATTTTTACATCCTACAACCTTCAAACCAGCATAAAAAAATAGAGCAACTTAGCAACTTTAACTTTGCATGCTTACAGATGTTGTGTTTCTGCAATTAGATCTCCCTAAACCCTCCTAAATCTGGAGCTCACATTCAGCCTTTTGTGATTATATAAGAGCACAGACTGATTAAGTTTATGATTTTAAATCATTGTGCACCCCTTCTTTTGACCTAGTTAAACAGCGAGTGCATTCATTGGTGAAAATGTGACTGCAAAGGCTTTTCTACAGTTATGATCTTACATTGCAATCATGGCGTGCTTTTCCTCCCCTGCCCTCCACAGGATTTCAGCAACTGCTAAAACAAGACAATTTCTTCTGATGGTGTTGGAAGGTCTTAATCTTCTGGGAACAAAGTGGCATTTGAGTGAGAAGCAGGTCATTTGCAGTTACAACACAGTTAATACCAAAAAGCACAAAGCACTCCTTGATATGAATTAATGGCTGTGAAATACATCAGAGTGATTCCAACAGGCCACACATATATAGTAGGATAACATACTGTAGGCCAGAATTACTATCCTTGGTTTCAAACAGCAGTTTTTTTAGGACAAAAGCTTGAACTGACGCCAACACACCACAAGGACCACCCTAAGGAAAGAGCCACAGGAGAAAAATAGGATTCAGAAAACTGCAATTCAAAAAACTGTTACTTCGACAGATGGTATAGTTAAGAATACCTTTTTCTGCACAATCCCATATCTTAGATCATGTGTTTCTGAGAATGTGAAGCCCTGATTCCTCCACTCAACACTGAAACAATTTAAGCTGGAACCAAGAAGAACTGCTTTTAATTCCTGGAGAAAAACAATAACAGAAAACAAAAAATGAAAATTAAAGCAAACCACAGGACTGTCCCCGGAATTTCTTGAGAAATCATGGTGTAGATCAGCCACCGATGCTGTGCGTTGGTCCATGGGGCACCCTGGACGGCTCTGCTCCACCACGGCTCTCTGTAAGGACACTGTGGACACGTCCTGCAGCTCCTCACCATCATCAATGTCATCTGAAAAGTCATTAACACACCATCACATTTTGACAAAATACAACCTGCAGCAGGTTTGGTGGTGAAAAAAAGGGGGAAAAAAAGATTAAGCCACATTTTTGTGTGTCAGTATTACTAGCAGCTGTTTTCAGGACTTACCTAAAACCAGCTCAGACAGATTCAGATGAGCAACATTTGACCTGGACGGTGACTGCACTCTGAGAAAATGGAAAAAAGGAAATGATGAGTGCTCTGAAATTATTAGAATTATTTCATAACAACAAACATATCAAGCTGCCACTGAGACACTTGACTTCAGAAAGAATGTGTAGGCAACAGCAAGAGACTAATAATTATGTTTTAATCATGTCACAATCATACAATCAGTACACATGTGATATTTGTCAATGTAAAATGTATTATAAATCAAGAAAATGGTAAAGGTAACATAGTGTCATTTGGAGATATCCCACATAATTTTACAGAGGAGACTTAAGAAATTTGACATGGCCGTTGATTTGCAATACGTAAAATATTTGAGACTGAATTAACCCTTTCATGCATCAATTATGGCGATGAACCAATTTTTCCAGGAGTTGCAAAAATGTCCACTCTTCTGAACACTATGCATTTCATTTTTGAAGCAAAGAAACATGTATTTAGTGATAAAATGTGTGAAAACTATGAAATAATTTTCTAAATATTGATAATCTGATATTTTGTCACATTGTAACATACTCTAATACTAGTTATTACACACTTTATGGAGATAATATGCAAAAGCACCATGAACATGTCACCAGTTTATTGCAGGGCTGACATAGAAACAAACAACCAATCACTTTCACGCCTATGGGTAATTTAAATTAACCGATTAACCTATCACTGCATGTCTTCGGATGGTGGGAAGAAGCCAGAGTACCCGGAGAGAACTCAAGCAAACACAGGAGAACATGCAAACTCCACACAGGGTCCCACCATCAACTGGTGTTGGAATTGAACCCAGGACCTTGTCGCTGTGAGGCACAGGTGCTATCCACTGTACCACAGTGTCACCTGAACTACAATCATATGGATCCAAAATTATGTAAAAATACATTGTCTTTAGTGACACATTAAAAAGTCTTTAGAGCCCATAAACAACGATAAATCTAAGGAACATAGCATGCCAGCACCCGAAAACCCTCTGCCTTCAGTCCACACCAAAGTATTTTGCGCATATGAAAAAACAGATGATGAACTGATGCCCCTTCGGCAAGGGCAGAGGGTAAAAACCGGAGGTTGACTTGATCTTCAGTTGATTTTCGCATAAGTAGGAAAGGAAAAGCCCATCCTAGAATTAACCTTGTAATTTATTTCACTGAGAAACCAAGCTTTATCAATGTATGTGATCTGAATTTCAGTGTTGAATCTACATTATACTGTAACCTCGTCTATACATCCACAATTAATACCCTTACTTAGTATTTCTCCTTTGATGTGCATGGTATTGTCAAAAGGACAGGAGTTCCCCCCCCCCCACATATGTCATTTTATGATTTTTTCCATGAGCGTTGCTGTTTTACTTAATTTAATGTAACAAATTTTTTAAATTCAATGACTTTTCCAGGTATTTCAGGTGCTGAGTGACTCTGCGTTCAGTGAACGGTATATCTTATCTTATGTAAAACATGTTTGCATCTGCTCATTTCGTCTTGTTCATCAAAATCTAGAGAAAAAGTATAAAAGAGGTGAAAATGACTACAGTCTGATCATGCTGAAGCTCCATAGACATCTCTGTCTCTGAACAGATCAGATAGAGGGTCAGTTATGATAAAACACCAACTTCTCACCTTTCCCTGTAGTGTTTTTGTTTCTGTATTTTCTGTTAGTTCAACAGTTTTATAACAAACTGTGACTGTGTATAAAAAAAAAACAAAAAAAAAAAAACTAGTCTCTCTCTATTATCCAAAATATAATATCTTTCTTAAGGCATGACACTGCCCTCTGTACAGCAACATAAAAATATTTACTTTCTGGTCTGCAGTACGTGAAGTCTCCCCACTTCTTCGACGCGGTTTTCCATTTGTATCCTCTCTGCTACACTCTGCACCTCCCTCTTCCCTCCCATGCAGTCAGCTGAGTTCTCTGCGCTGTTCTGATGTACACTAGTGACTAAAAAAACATTCCTGGAGGGAATGTTCTCCTCTTCTCGTCTCAGAAGTGGCTGAGGCATTTCTGTCCTTCGCATTTGCCTTTTTTTGCTCAATTCCTACAAGAAAACAAAGAGACAGATAATAATATGAGGTGGCTTTGAGACCTGTGTAATAGCTGGATTTAAAAATATTTCTGACTGCTACCTCAGGTGTACTAGCTATTGGTGCAGGCATCATGCCACGTCTAATACGACTACTTCTGCTTTTTTGGATGCCGTCAGTGCCTGGAGTTCGTAAGCTCTCATTATCCTGGGGAGAAGCCATGGGATTTTGATTGTGGGTTGAAATCCTCTCTGTTTGATGTAACAATAATGTAGGTTGAGAAGGGCAGGATTTTTCGACATGTGACCTAGGAGAAAAACAAAAAAAAAACAAAACACAAAAATTCTAACAAATAAATTTTAAACATAGCCTAATCTATTTTGTAACATTATCAAACAGTAGGTTAGGACAACTGAATCACAACAACTTTATCTACAGGTCAAATGAAAAAAGGGGGTTGGTATATTCAAATAAAAATATTACTTTTTTTATATGCCGCAATTGAAGTTTCCAATAGCACCAGAAAAAAGGGATAGATTTGTCACAGGTGGCTTTTTTGATAAACAGTCTCTAGAGGGGTCTGAAAAATCCCTAAATATATCAACAAAGTGTCCAACCCACTTACTTTTACAGCTAGGCAGACAGGCCGTGGGTTTATGTGACACGCTAAAACATTTGGTATTATTTAGAGGAAAATGTGTGTGTTTTAGTGTTTGAGTCACTTTACAAAAGTTGCTAAAATTTTCCAAAGAAATTTTAAAAGTAGCTACATTTTTTGCAAGTTGATTTTAGAAAAAAAAAAAAGAAATTGCGAGGGCAGTCTGAAAAGTTGCCAAATCTAGCAACTAAAGTGCTAAATTGGGATCAATTCTCTCTTGGCTGGTAACACCTTGCCTGTGATCTGTGGTTCTCATAAAGACCCCTAAAAACATCATCAAGAGATTAAGAAAACATTCATCCAATGTCAGTGGAGTCACGATATTAGACAAGAAAAAATAGGTTATTTTCAATGTCCATGTTTTCACTTTTCAATCTTTGCTGTTTGCCTACAGATTACTGTGAGGTGGGCGGATTATTCAGTGACACTGACATTCTTTAGGACTACAAATATGGATGGAGAAATGGAACCTTAAGGAGACTATTGTACTTAAGTGCAGTTTTGATGAATGCTATAGTTTCATGCAGTTTTACCCCACAACATTTACTAGACGTATACCGTTAGCCTATTTGTTATTTTTACATAGACAGAACCATTTTACATTACTAATCTACCCTGTAGAAGGTTATAACAAATATGTGTATCTTCAAATGGAAAAGTTAACACCTGGACTGAACTCAGCAACTGGTTCGGATCCTTCCATTGAGACTGTATTGATGAATACATTTCAGCTGCAAAACTTTTTGTAACCCTTTCAACAGGATAAGGAGAGAGGAGAATGAAGTGATTACCAATCATGTCTAGTGCCTACAGTACAAGCCTGTGGGGGCAGTGTTATGGTCTGGTTGGTTCAGTTGGTCAGGTCTAGGTTCATAATGTTGTGTCCATAATATAATAATAAATGCTATGGCATTGCATAAGCTTATCAAAAATGATGCTCTGGTGAAAGCATGTCAAAATCAAAGCTAAAGACTAAATAAAGCTGAGCATGTATATTAGAATTGCATTGAATTTCGTCATCTCAATCAGCAAAAACACATGACAATTTTTTTTTATTTTGTTTCTTTTATTAAAACATTTCCATTTATAATCGGACAAGTATTCAGGCTTTTCAATGATACCAAATGTAAAGGGCTGGGGCTTTACCTTACAAAGAGTGGGGAATTAAAAAATTAGAAATGAAAGTAAAAAGCTATACCTTAATGTAATAGGTGTGATGATTGTATTGTTCGGTTCGTCGTTCATCTCAGCTGGGGACGACAAAGTGTCAGAGGCATCGCTGCTTTTCTTCTTGTCATTCTTAAGGCCATCAATATGATGCTTTACAATAATCTCCAGCAGTGTTTTCAGGGGGGAGTTCTGAACCTACAGCAACACAAAGATCAGCTACACAAAATTCTGATTATATTCTGCTCTCACTTGTCCATCTGAAAGACATACCTTGTTCTTTTTATAAAGAGTCTCTATGTTGAGAATCTGCCTCAGGTGTGATCTGTTGTTGATACTGGCCTCTGTACGTGGATGCTCCTCATCCATACATGCAATGGTCTTCTTGAGACCCTGTGGATCAACAGAATCAGTGAAATCTTCAGTTCAATTCAGTTCAGTTTAGTTTATTTCAAATGTGTAACAAAGCAAAAGTAATTCTTAGTTCTTAGAAATAAAACGTATTGCAAGAAAACATGAAAAAACATATGCATGTACATTAAAACAAAGTATGACTTAATTCGCACATTCAAAAAGGAGTGGGAGGAAGTATAACTTATTGAATCCCACCCCTTCTCCACACAACACACATAGCTTCCCATCAGCATAATATGAAAAATCAGGTCCCCAGGATCTTTTGTAAATAGTTAAAGTTACTTATCATGTTCACTTAGACACATATACATACACATCTATATTGACAGACCAGATAAATATATTAACAGAAAATTTAATAAATAAATATATTAAGGCTGTCAAAATTAACACATGAATGCAAATTAATCCATCATCATGATTAATGCGACTAAAAATATTAACACAATTAACCCATCTGCAGTGAGAATAACTCTGAATGTCTGCCAATGAATTTGGGGCCGTTTGTCCAAGAAGAGTTACCATTGCGCATGTGCAAATGGGCATTTGATCCCGTAGTTAGAAGCAGCAGAGCCAACCCATAAAGATGAAAGATGCTACACAGCACATTGGCCCTCTGGATGGAAATTTGAGTAAAAAAAAAAAAAAAAAAACAAGGTGGAAGAGTTGTTTCAAATTGTTTTGTTGAAACTGTTGAAGGTGTTTAATAAACATGTTAAGTGTATATATATTAACTTCTTTCTTAAGTCTGTTTGCTGTCTGAAACTCTTAGATCTTTAAATTTTAACAATTTTGACATATTACATAATAATGGGTGTGTGTGATCTCTGTACCGTGACCTATGAATGACTCGTATTGCTTTCTTTTGCAAGTTTATTAATGGATGTGTTGTAGTCATGTAGTTATTCCCAAAACCTCTGCACAATACTGTAGTCATGGAAGAACAAGTAAACAGTGGAACATAAAGAGTGATTTCTGACCCAGGACCTGCTTTGCTTTCTTTAATGCTGCAATGCTGTTTGATAAATTTAAGGCCTAATTAAAATTTTTAGCTACATTACAAACGGACATGTCTATTTCAGAGTTTTCCCAAGTGTTCTGGGGAGGTTATACTGTGGAAGAGTTGAGCTGCAAGAAATATCGATTGGATTGCTTTTTTTTTTCTATGTGAAAATCTGGTGGTTTCCTATATTCAATTCACTGATCATGTAGATGTTCATAAAAGCTCAGGGTTAAAACATGACTTTTCAGTTAAAAATATCATTAATCCTACATAAAAACACATGTTGACATCAACTGTCACTTATCAAAACACATAGATTTTACAGGCAAATCAGTGTTGCAGAAGACAATGGTATTTCCATGTTCACTACAGAAATACATGCATCTGATAAAGGTATCTCATGCTCCTCAAAAGCTGACAAACTGCATTTTATCAGAATTATTTTCATGTATTTATTGGATTTTTGGTTCAACAGAGTTCATAGCTGCAGCACTAATACTGCCTAAAAAGCACATTACCACATAATGTCACGTAATTTCAATATTCGGAACACTTTGGTTGTAGATTTTCACATTACGCTAGGGCATTTGCAAGGAAACATATTGGCATATGCAAGAATTTAATCCTTTCAACCAATTAAAATTTATTCATATAGCACCAAATCATAACAAAAGTTATTTCATGGCACTTTCCATAGAGCTGGTTAAAACCAGAGTCATGCCGCTTTACAGACACACAACAGAATCCTCCAGGAGCTAACACTTGGTGACAGTGGCGAGGAAAAAGTTGAATAACCTACACAAATTATTTTTACTGAATTAGCGCCAAATTTTCTAGATTTATGACAGCGTGTTGTTTCTAAATTTTAACAGTACATTAAAATAGCAGTAAAAAATATTCCCATTAATGGCTGATGAGGAGTTTTGTCCTTTGGTGCTGTGAAAATACACGCAAGCGCTGCAACTACTGACGCGTTCTAAAAATCCAATTCTGTATTTGGCATCTGAGATGAATGACTGAAGTTGCTATAAGGTTTATAATAAGTGAAACACCATGACACTTGTGGAAGAACCTGGCTTCAGGTGGCAGGATAAAATTTCAGTGCAGTGGTACAATGCAGTAGCTAATGCTCAACCTAGCTGAGCTCTATTAGTGCAGCCCCGAGAAAACGCAGTGGCTAATGCTAAACCTAGCTTAGCTCTGACTAGTGGCCAGAGAGAAAAACCCAGGACAGAACCCAAGCACGACCCGAGTTCTTACCTTTCGACTCAGATACTCTCGCACAAGGGACGAAGACACCTCCTCAATAGAAACGACCATGATACAAATGTACCGTGTAGCTGTGGCCTTCCACCATAGATAGTCAACTAGGTATTAAACTAGAACCGTAGAACCAATCATTATGATGCTACGGAATGTACAGTGCCGATGTTAAGCAGGTTGAAAAAGCTAGGGGAATCAAACAGCGGCGTCCAGATGTGTTACAGATCAGTGAAACTGTGCGTCTGAGTACGCTGTTCGTCCCTGTGCGTTTCCATGGTGACGCTTTTTTTTGGGGGGGGGGTAACTTTATTTAAAGCTCATTTTGCGGTGACGTTGGTTTCTCCTTTCCTGTTGGTGGCAACCCGATCTGAGTACCCGTCTGATGTGAGTCGCACAAGCGCAGTACATGCGGAAGTGAAACGCGCATGCGCAAGAGGTTCAGCGGGGTTTTCAAATTTATTAGTAGATACTGTCACTACCCGATGTGAGTCGCTACCCGATTTGAGTCGCGCATGCGCAATCGCGTCCGCCATCTTCGGCCATCT
>JAQQZY010000020.1:38960658-38980111 GCA_030068375.1 Ostorhinchus rueppellii
CACACACACACAAACACAAACACACACACACACACACACACACACACACACACACACACACACACACACACACACACTAAGGTGAACTCTGACTTTTTAAACTGAATATCTAGCATGCCACAAACAAATACATACTTTTAAATGCCTTCATTTAAACAAAATTGTTGTAATCAGTGTTTTATCTAAAAACTATAAATATTCGTTGTACCTAGACTAGATCACTATAGGGTAAAATAAATGACAATGAGAATTAATCAGCAGTTTTAAAATATAATGGTAGCAGGATACAATATTCTTTGGTTTTATTTTAGGAAGAGGTGCTACAGTTTAGGTATCCACTTCATATTCTGCTGTACAGATTATGATTTGAGATTATTTCGATATTGTTTTCATGTAAGATCAGTTTGTTACTGGGAATCTCTAGGTTTTAACTGGGTCGTGCTCTTTTCAAACAGGTATTTTCTTAGCAATCATCCCATTAAGACCTACCACTGACCAAAAGCACTGAACTAAAATGTTTAATAGGCTACATGTTGAACCTTTAATTCAATTAATACAGTTAAATAATTGAGGTAAAATGCAGTTTGTCATCTTTGTTGTTGTTGTTGTTGTTGTTATTATTATTATTATTATACATTCAAAACGTATAATTGGTAGTATATTTTATATTTCATCCGTAGATACAATAATTTTGGCGAGTAAATCAACGTGATCAAAACATAAAGGAACTTTATGTTTGTTTCTAATTTATGAACTAGGTGTAGGACATGCGCACTACTGGCAGTGCCAAAGCACTCACGTCAGTTTGAACAATTTCCTAGTCCGGGAAAATCTGACATTATCGCGATAGACACCCTGCTCGTATGCAATCCAGCGGCAGGGCCCTGATACTGGAATGCGAAAGTACAAGTTATTCAGTGGTTACACAAATTTGACCAACCTTTGCGGATAATTTCAGTATTAAGCAGCTCTGACAAGGACTCCGCTATGCTCCGAAGACACGAGAGAGATTCTTAACATAAGGTAAGCTTTCGTTGATTTTAGCATTGTTAGCTAGCTAATCCATCAACACCCAAGCTTGTGACAGCTGACCAGCCAACAGGACCAAGCTAAGGTTAGCATTAGCACTATAAGCTAATAGTCAGTGGTTGAAATGAGTTAGTATTATTCAACACATAACTCAATTAGTGGAGTGTAGTTGTGGGCGAACCAACTGTAGACGACACCGGATAGTTTGGTAGTAATGGTTGTGCTGTTTCCTGGTGCAGTCATACTGCCATATTTCACCGGTGTGGTTGTTTATTTGAGTGATGGAAGGAGGCTAACTGATACTGATGACTAGCTTGCTAGCTAGCGATGGTATGTCGTCGTTGCTTGGTGCAACAGTATGGCCAACAAACAACAACAGACTGACAGGCTCCTTGCTAGCACTCGTGCGTGAAAGTGAATGGAAACCGCTAGCTCTGAAAGGTTTTTGCCGTTTATGTTTGTTATTTTTGTTTGTTCCGGTTGAGTTACCGAGATGTATGAAAATTTGACGTATCTGGTTGAAATAGGTCAAAAAAACTGTTCATTCCGTTTGTTCTTAGCATTACTGCTGACACATAGGGTGTGTGACAGACGTATGCCTTTACTTCCGATGTGCAGACAAATGGCACAAATGTTAACAGAATTTTTGCATTCATGTCTTTGCTATGAGTTTCGTTATAATGTTGTGGTGTTGTTCCGCATCTGTAGGGGATGAGACGAGATCAGGTATTTCAGCTTTTGCAGCTTCGGGCTCGTTGACTCTCCGAGTTGGCTCAGGATGGCGCAGGGAGGCTCTCAGCTCGACTATCACATTCTGCAGGATCTCAAGCAGCGTTTTCCAGAGATCCCAGAAGGAGTTGTGTCCCAGTGCCTTCTGCAGGTACATACGAAACAAAGCTAAAACTGTATGTGTTTAAATAAGACTGTTTATGTTGTAGATAGTTGGTGTTATAATCACCTAGATGGGCAGTTTTATTTTTCTCTGTTGCTATGCTTGGACTACTCGATTTTCTAGTATGATATCATGTGATTTACACTAGGTAGTAAACCAGTACAATGACAACTGAAATACTTCCAGTGATTTAAGACGCATGGCTGAGATTGCGTTCTGTTTCGTTCTCAGAACAACAATAATCTGGATCTTTGCTGCCACCTGCTGGCTCAGGAGAGTAATAGATACCTGTATGGCGAGTTCCATCACAGTCCAGAGGAGGGGCGGCTAAGCCGGAACCACATGCTTCACATTAGCCTGGGTTACCCGGGTTCAGATGCCACTAAAGTGAATGGAGGAGCAGCAGGAGTAGGGCGCTCCCTTGTGCATAGCACCAGTGACAGTCACATTGAACCACAGCGGCCCAGCTACCCAGAGCCGCTGTCAGCCCCCGCCACAATGGCCCCCTCTCCAGGTTACAATCCTTTCTTCATGAACGACCAAAGCCGCTCGGCTAGCACTCCTACACCTCCACCAACAATGCAGGGCATGTCTCCAACTTATTCTCCAGTCACACGTTATACCATGAACCCTATAACAGTCACACTGTCTCAAAGTATACCTAATGTCCCACAGGCTCTGCAGATCCCCCCTGGGCACTACCCTAGTAGTAGCAACACCACCTTGTATATTCGACCCTCACCCTCTCAAAGTCCTCAGCCAGCGCCCTGGTCTTCTTCTGGGGCACCGGTGTATCAGCATCAGCAGTCGCCCTACAGTACTCCTACATACGGCTCTCCTTACAGCTCTCCTCAACATCAGGTCCAACCTCAGCCTCAGCCGCAGCCACAACCCCAGCCACAGCACCAGCAATATGTTTTCCTTCCTATCAGCTCCCCAACTCTTCCCAGCATGCCCTACCATCACCAGCAGCAGCCACAGCAACAGCCATCTGTTTACAGGCAATACCACACAAAGAGCTCACTCAAGAACCAGATTGAGATTACTCTGGAAGGACCACGACCTCGCAGCAACTCACCTGTGCACACCCCACACCCCCAGGGGCCACTTTACAGGGCCACCAGCCCCTCACCGAGTTCCCCATCAAGGGGCATCACCATGACCGGACCTCCAGGCCCAGCATCCTTTCACCCAGGGATATACTTGCAACACCAAGGACCCACGAGGCCTCGACCTGCATCCTCTCCTCAACCGGGTCAGTCGGCATACACCTTTAAAATCAAAGTGTCTCCAGGAGGGGGGCAGGCAGGGAGGCCGCCCAGTTCGCCACCTGTGGCTGAAGCAGAGTCTCTCCTCAATATAGTAGATCAAGGGGAGCACAACGCTGCTCCTGCACCCATCCTACCCATCTCAGCTTTACCAGGGAATATTTCCAGCCAGTTTCAGCAATTACCCCGACGTTCAAGCTCAGGCTCTGATGACTATGCCTACACACAAGGTAGGGTATACACCTGACTTCTTTCTATGTTCCTAGTGTTTCATAGTAGGAGCTTACATTTACATGCAAGAGATATTCATGTTTTTGTGCTTCTTCTATAAAAGATACAATAATTGCAATAAGTTGTTCATATGGCTAAGAGAAAGTAATGTTCTATTAATATTCCTATAAGCTGCGTATGGCCTGATTAAAAAATATTCTTTGAACACTTCACCTTCCAGTGTGCAAACTCAGGCACCATCTTTCATTTCTTCAAATTCTTTCTTGGAAAGGTCAACTTTTCCACACTTGCTCAGACCCTAAACCTCTTGCCATCCTCTGTCATATTGTTGAACAGTAGATGTGTTTCACACTCATCTTTGTCTCCGGCAGACTGTTGGCAGGGGCTGTGTGTCACAACCTGAAATAGAATATACAAATATGATGCATATTCTCAATGCATATCCAGATGAAACCAAAGTGAAAAAATAAGCATGTGAAGCATTGTAGTTGAAAAAAGCTCCTTTCAGTTAAAAGAGCTAATTTGCAATACCCAAACAGAACATGTTTATCTGACATGTCAAACAGATTCTGTAATGAGCGGCTTTTACTTTATGCTAGTGTTCAGAATTACCTCATATTTTGGAAACATATTTTTAATACATTTCAGCTTTTAAAAAAAAATCAAATGTGGGGGGGACAGAAATAGTCATTTCACATACTGAAGATCAGGTTTACCTGATTATGGCCACATACTTCTCAAATATCTTCTTTATGGAATTTTAATTTTTCTTTTAAAATTCTAACTGTAAACTGAAGTTTTTTGTGTTTATTGCATGAACTTGCAGCTTTGCTGCTCCATCAACGGGCCAGGATGGAGCGTCTGATGAAGGAGCTGATGCTAGAGAAGCAGAAACTAGAGAAGCTGAAGGCAGATGTCAATAACATGGAATATGACGCCCTTCAAAGACGCTTTCGACGAGTCAACTCGACCAGTCTTATTCCCAGAGTAAGGGCTGATGAATTTCTGTGTAGACTTAATAACTGTAAAATATAACAGCCTCTCAGCATGGACTTTTAATATTTGGTTTTCAAATATTAACATGTTTCATACCCTGGTATAAAAAAATACTCCAGTATTCCTGGTCTATAGATGTACCAGGATTCTGTCCTTCCATCCACCTGAGATTTTTGTTCAATTGATTTCTCGCAAGCCGTTCTCTTGGTTCTTTTGACATTCAACACACGTACTTTTCCACTAGGAGAGGTGTGGAGCACACTTAGATTTTTGCATTTTGTACAAATTTTTTAAAAGATTGAAAGTCAAAACTCGGACAGAATAATGTATCTTGGTTTGAGTGACCTACGTAAAAAGGACAGTAATTTAGTTTAGTTTACAATTATCTTTCATTTAAAATTCAAAATTAATCTCTCGGTAGGCAGAGTATTGGTGAGCAGGAGGGGCAAAGTGTTGTGTGATTTGTCGGGGGTATTAGTAAGCTCCACTCACTTTGTTTTATTTTTTATTTAACCAGATTAAGTCCCATTGTGATTGAGATCTCTTTTACAAGGACAACCTGGCCAAGACGTCATCAGCACTCACCATACCGTAATGAAAAACCGGTTAAAAGATCAGTGATAACAATAAATAAAAAAAAAAAAAGGTAATAATTTAGTAATAACACAAAGTAATAACAAGAGTTTGACAAATTTTTGTAGTGAAATGTAGTTTAGGTCACCAGTCATTTGTCAAAGTGCAAAATTTGGTCAAGGTCAGCAAACAATTTAAAAACACGGGCACTGTCTAAAGGATTCTCACTGTCTAGTCAGTAAAACAGTGTGAAACGATTGTAATGAAATGAGTTCTGGTATTTTCAGCTCCGATTGAAGAATATTCTACGCAGGGGGGCAGCAAAACTGAAGGCTTGGTTCACCATTTCAGTTTGAACCCTGGGAACATTCAGATAGTAAATCTCCATCCCATGTTTGTCATTAATATAAATACAGGTCATTTCTTTATTATTGATAAGATTTCCATGTGTCTTTTTCCCTCACCTTTCAGTTACATTAATGACACATTACAGTACTTTGTCAGGCTAGACTTTGTCTTTATAGCTCAATAATTATGTCCAAACCATTAGTTACACTGACAACTTTTTGTACCACAGAGGGAGAAATCAATAATTATTCCACAAGTTCCTTAGTCATTGGGTTCAGATAAGTTTTCAGATGTGAATGATTTTCAGTGCAGGAAAATTACCTTTACAGTTTTGTGTGTTTTCATAACCAATACATCAGCAATATTAATAATTCTGATTGCACTGCTGGATCATACATGCTTAACTTTTAATAAGAGAGAAGGAGATAAAAATCAAAGTGGAAATCTGGAATATTTAGTTGTCTATTTTTGTCTTATCAAACTGGGTTGTGTGTTTGCACCAACTGCAGCCTGAAGAGATGACCCGATTGCGGAATCTGAACAGACAGCTTCAGATTGATATCGACTGTACCCTGAAGGAGACAGATCTTCTGCAGTCACCTGCAGGTAGAAACACATGCACTCATAAATGTATATCATTGTCAAACATAAACCTTTAAAGTCTTTGATTTGAAAGCATTGATCTTGGAAGAGCTGAGCCCAGGAGTAGATCAGTGTTCGGTGCAGTGGGACAAATATGCTGTTGTTAAAAGCTGGTTTGTGAAAGGACCCAGATCAGTTTGTTGGATACACATTGATCTTTAACACAGTATTTAGCTAAGTGGCTTATCACCTTTTGATTACATAATGATAATCACGTAGCCTTTAAATGGCTCTCAACAGGGTGTGGTAAGTTGTGAAGCTCTATCTACACATAGTAAATATCATGAATTGCCAGATTGGAATCTGTAACATTTAAGATGGCAGCATGCTCTAGAGTTCAACCTAATTTCTCCCAACATTTGTATTCTATTCTACTTGATGGAGTCGTGTTAAGAGCCTGCCTAATGTAGTGAAGCTTTCAGTAAGCATCTTGGTTGCAAAGGGTGTGGCTAAACGCTTTAATGTATCTTTTGAGCTCTGAACTGAACTGTATGATTTAACAGCCAACTTATATCATTTTATTTTAATGTATAAAAAATGTTATGGGTGATAATGGTTTAGCACCACTTTGTGTTTTAAAAGTATCCTTAACCTTCCTATCTTGATAGTGACCTAGAGCTAACAGTTTGGGATTATTCTGTTGTGAAATTTGCACAAAAAAAGTCTTTGTCCCTTAACGCAATGGTTCTCAATCTTTTTCTGTTGGGGCCTCTCTTTGGACGATGAAAAATCTCCAGGTCCCCCTCAACCCCAACAACAGAGGTGAAATTCTAACTTTTATTGAAAGAAACATCGGTAATGTAACAATACTTTTTCCTTTTCCTTGAATAATTGTGCAAATTTGAAATTTAGAATTTTACTTGAAAAATACAAATAAAGTCATCAACACTGCTCTCTGAGATTATATTTTTCCAAATAAAAATAGGAAATGTGTTTTTTTTTTTTTTTTTTTAGAACAACAAACAAATTTTGGTAACAAAACAAACATTTTAACGATATCAGTGGTTGCAATGAGTCCGGTAACATTGCACATTTCATAAAGTGCAAACCCTAACTAAATGTATGTATGTATGAATCATGTTCTGTCTAATGGACAAATATACTACCAAATGAAATGAATGAATGTACAAACTTTGCAAAAATAGAAATAATGGCACATTTTTCTTCTCCAGTCAAATCCTTTTCCATTCTCCCAACCTAAACCCTTTGTCGAGTCTAGTGACAGATCACCATGGCAGTAGATTTGTTTGTTGTGCATCCCTAAAATTAATCCAGAGTGCTCAAATGCTAAAATATTAGTTCTACATGTTTGAACCTGAAGAAAAAAAAAACCCAATACACCCAGGAGTGATTCCATGGCCCCCCTGGCAACCCCCCTGTGCCACAGAGTTTGAAAAACACTGCCTCAACGGTCTCTGATAATGGCGGTTTGAATCCCTTGTTTGTCAACTTTTACCAACTAATATTGCACTCTGAAACCAATAGGGCCCTCTCTGTTACAGTTTTTACAGAAATACTTTAAGCAGAGAATCATGTATCAACACTATAACAATTTTATTTTAAACGCATATAGTTATATAATAGCTCAGATCCTTCCATGGGTAAGTACTGCAGTGGTTAATGTTTCAGCTGTAGCAAGTTATTTAACTCTTAACTGATGCAGTAAGTGTCTTTTCATTTCTTTTACGTCTAAAAGATTGGACAATGCCAGGATTTATCAGGATCATCAGGCTTGTGACAGAATGGTTCAGGAAGAATGCAACATCATTTTCACACATGGATTAACCACCATAAAGTCCAGACTCTACTAATTTGGAATATGATGAAGACTTGATACAGCGGTCTGATTCTCCATCAGTAATCAAAAATTATTGTAACTATGGATAGAAACAATATTATGAACCTTATTTTGAAAGTACATAAGCATTATGTGGCAAAAAAGATGTGACAGTGAATGTCTCCTGTAATCAAAACCCAAGGTGGTGCAGTCAAATAAGGCATGTGTCACCTCTTTTTAGTCTGGGCAGTGTAATTTTGGTCTTTTGGGTGATAATGAGGGATAACATTCAAACTGAGCTTTTGAAAGCCTCATGGTTTTTGTAAAGTTGTCTTATTATGGTCTGTCTAATGGATGTCCATGAACTACCCCTGTCAACATCTACACCTCCACGTCTCATCTCAGCCTCTTTCCAACTTAATAATGCTTAAGATCATGCAGCGGGTAGAGCTGCAACAGCAGGGGGAGTGTTAAACTCTAAATGGCAACTTTGTTATGATGGCCAAAACATTCTGATTTGGTTTCATCCAGCCAACAATCTTCAACACTTCATGTGCCTTTTGGCAAAAAAAGCAGTCAGATGTTGAATGTTTTTCCAACTCTGGCTTTGACTTTCCTGCTGATTGAGCTGCAGTGTGATTGTGGACAGCTGTTGTTTTTATGTCACAGCCTTGTCTCTTGACTTTCACTAAATCTGTTGAGGCTTGTTGTTATTAGCATAGAACCATATTTAATCCTTTTTTGGTAGGGCGACTACATTTCATGTTTCATGTCATAGTAATGAATGTGCACTGGCATATGTTTGATTGGGTATTGCACTATGTAGCCAAATGATGTTTGTGTTGTTAGATCAGGCCAATGTTTCTTTGTGTGTCCTTTTCTTTCTGAAGCTCTTTGTTAACTGTGAATCAGTTGGTTGTTTCTGTTTAATGCAGTGTTAATGTTGATTTGGCTCAAGTAGAATGGTTGGACATGGGTTTATTGTTGGCTGACAGCTATTGGGCCTCCAGCAGCTGGGGGTTTCTAAACTGCTGTGACTGGATCTGATTTCTGCTTTCTTCCACAGGAAAGTTTGACCCAAAAGCAATGAGCAACTTCTATGACAACATTGAGCCTGGCCCGGTGGTGCCGCCCAAACCTGGCAAGAAAGGTGAGAACTGACATATGTAATGTACGTGATTGAAGGAGATGATCTCATAGACACAGATATGGTCACAGAAAATAAAAAAAAAGCAATTGGTGGGATGCCACAAGTTAGAGCCAACACACACACACTTAGATTAGGATGGAACTTGCACAGGTCGCTTCACTTATTGTCATCTCATTTGGCTTTCCACACATCACAGATGTGAAACTTTTCTTTTTGTATTAGAAGTGAGACTCAGAGCTGTGCTGGCTTTTGTTTGTGTTGGCCTCCACACTTGCGTTGGCATGGAAACTAGTTGAGAAACCTTTCAATGAAGTGAATGGCTATGTCTGTCAACATTTATACTTGCATGGTTGAAGCATGAATGTATGCCTCACATGTCTGATGGGTGGCAGCTATAGTTAACGCCATCTTCAAGTTGATCACATTGAAATTGTCAAGCACCCCCCACCCTTATCCATATTTCATACTACTTCCTTCTGGTCACTGCTACAGGTCACTAAACTGGAGAAAAGGAAAATTCAGCAAAAGTTTGATTCCAAATATATAACAGAACTGAATAAATCATTAAAGAGATTGTAATGCGTTAGATGTATATGTGTGTAGTGGCAGGTATATGGTTGTAAAATTGCTGTTTTGTTAGGTTCGTATCATGTCATATGTTTGCTAGTGATGTTCTGTGTTCTCGTGGCTGTATGGTATGTGAAAACTATTTTACTGTGAAGGACAAACATCCATCCATGTATCCCTCCTTCCCTCCATCCATCCATTCATCCTACTCTGTATCACATAAGTAAACTTTTATGTATGTGTTTTTACTCCCTCTTTCAGAAGTGGAGCAGGGCTCCAAGCCAGTACCGGTGCCCCAAAGGGATGAGGACTTTGAAGGCGCCCAGTGGAACTGTGAAAGCTGCACCTTCCTCAACCACCCTGCTCTCAATCGCTGTGAACAGTGCGAGATGCCGCGCTACACCTGAGCTCGGCGGTGGAACACCGTACGGCCCTGCGCCCCATCCCCTGCCAATCCACAGATAGTGTAAGCCTTCACCCCCTCTCAGTCTGCAAGTCCAAGAAGACCTTGTTTTGGCTGTTTGTGCAGGTCTTCCCCTGTCAGAAAAGCCTTTATGACCTGCTGAGAGGAGCCACTGTCTCTCTTCCCACTTGTCCTGCTGCCCTCTATTACTCCTGCGCACCTTGACCCTCGTTTCCATTGGCAGACGATGATTTTAGTTTTAGAACAGTTTGAATCTGTTCTTATTGCAATGTGCAAAAGACACAGTTATGAGCTGTGACTGGCTGTGGATGGGACGAGGCTTCTGAAAGATCAAAGCCAATGAGTGCTGAGAAGAGTCCACGAAGAGGAGGAGGAGCTTAGGTTGACCTAACGAACATTCCACGCAGAATGATTGACTGCTCTGTTTACACAACTGCGCCCATTCCTGAACTGAAAATGGAGGCACTTCCACAGTAACCTGGAACTCCCCCCTTTTCACAGTGGAACAATAAACGTAATGGTATATTCTAAATAATGCGAAATGTAGACTGTACACTGTATCTGGCTCTGTATTAGAGCTCATTTCACTGAAAGAACACTAAAGACACTTGCATATAAGTATATTCCTTTTACTTTTATGCATATAATGCCACCCTGTATTATGTGTTCAGAAGATGTTGATTTCTTGTGCAAATGCCTCAACTTGCTGTACCTAATAAAGAAGCTGATTCTATGTGACTTGACCACACACAGCTGGCATGTCAGCATAGTTCATGTCTAAATTCATGAATGCTCCTTTCCTTTCCAGTGAACAGAAAACACCTTTTTTTTCACTACATATTTATTATTATTCCACCAGTGAAACCAGTGGCAGAAACACAGCAACACATTGCAGTAGCATGCACTTATTCCTCCTACATCCTGACCACATTCATTGTCTGATAAGGATCATGGGAACAGATAAAGGTTAAGTGTGTAATATTAAGTGACATCTGGTGGAGATGTTGCAGATTGCACCACCCAAGTCCCTTGTTAAATCCAGTGTTTGTTCTTAGACAGTAATTCAATTTAATGCTGGGGGGATGTGTAGAAATAGGAAATAAGAAAAGGAAACCTGTTCTGAGCGACTATAGGATCAGTATGAGCACGCTACAGTAATAATAATGACATGTCGTTATGTGCATTCAGTAATATGCTGCATTGTGTCACCAGCAGATGGGGCTGTAGTTTACCCTACACATGGCTCCATTAAGCAGAGTAGAAGAAGCAGAACATGTAGTTTTCCATTTAAAATGGCTGTAAAGTCAGTTTTCATGGATGAGACTGGAATTATCCCATTTCTTCATCTGTTCATACAACCTGTTGGACCAGACATATTCCCCACACTTCAACAGAATCTCTGGAATATCTGCAGCAAACAAATCAGTCGCAGATTTAATGTTCACTGAAAAAAGATGTTTTGATTTCATCTAGGAGTTTTAGACTTATGTCTAAATTGACAGCAAAACTCACCACTGGCAAGCAAAAAACATTCATTCATTTTCTATACCCACTTTCTCCTCACTAGGGTCACGGGGGTCGCATGGAGCCTATCCCAGCTACTGAAGGGTGAAGGCGGGGTACACCCTGGACAAGTCACCAGTTCATCACAGGGCTGACATATAGACAAACAATCACTCTCACATTCACACCTATGGGCAAAAAAAAAAAAAAAAAATCAGAAATTTGTATTTGTAGTTCCATGAACACTTTCCATAATTTCTTAAATTGTGATAAATATATTTACAGAAATGCATCTAATGTGTAGACAAAAAAGCAATTCCTAGATTCAGACTATTATTCATATAACATTCTATTTGTGTATTTAGATCCCCCCAGATCCCTTTAAGTCTTACACACTGGACCTTTAAATGCACATTTCCTCTTCCCATTCAGACCCGGTTCTGTTGGAGCAGCTGTTCAGTATTCAGCTGGAATTATCTTGAGTTTCCATCACACTACACATGCACAGCAGATTTACTAAATACTTGATTCATTCAGCTAAATATATTTGACCTTTCGGTGGCTACTTTAATTTTCAGTTCTAGTCTTTATCTGTGGGAAAGAAGTCAACATATTGTTGATGTGGCCTGCACTACTGATGGTGTTTCCATTTCCTGCAGAGTGGGAAGGTTAGGAGGCATCACATGGGGAGGTGTGTGAGGGCATGCAGGGTCATGCATGCATGTTCATTTGCCATCCTTCTTTCAGTCCCTCTGTGTAGAACGAGTTTATTACACTTGCATATAATACATTAAATGTATCAAAAAGTAGGTTTAACCTTGGTTGTGCTGCAGGTTTTTCACGTGGCTGCTGTATGTGTGTGTGTGTAACTGAGCAGTGTTCCTCTCACTAGCATGATTTCATTTGGTAGAAGGCTGTGGAATGTTCTGACTGGTTGGTGGCTCCTGCTGATCAGGTTTTCCTACTCTCTTTAACAGACTGAAATAGGCCATGAGAAAACACAGCCACTGGAGTATCATCTAGACAAAGGAAAAGGCCTCATTCCAGATGTAGTGCCACTCTGGGGAGATGCTGGGTGGCGCCGTTCCCCTACTTGTGCCCTGTCTTTGTCATACTCAGGATATCACTTCAATAGCTTATTTTCTTCCCTGGATCTGTTCATTCTTAGATTGGCCTGGGTTAAAATTGCTCTGCTGTGATTGGTGAATTAGTCCAGTTCATCCTGGCATGGGATCAGTGGCTCCATCTGTTCCCTCCAGATTTTCTGCCATTTCTTAGACCTACTGGAGTTCTACTTAAAGGGAACACAGACTTATCTGAGCCTGGGCATGCTCTCTCCCACATTAAACGAGTTGTTTTTGGTTTCTGCTTCACAGCTGAATGTGCTGCCAAAACTTTGCCACTGAAAAAGAGCACAGGGGCTTAAGTCTGATGAGTGAGTGTAGTGTTTGTGGTAAGAGGTTCACAGTAGTAAATGAAAACACCTAGGTTGTGACACTAAGAAGCATTGCATTTTTTCTTATTTTTCTGTTTGGATAGTCTGTGGCTGTATATTGTCTTTGTTATTGAGAGGACACTGGCATGGTAGAGAGTCCTTGTTTCAGCTCTCAGTCTTCTTTATATTTTCAATAGTAGTCTTCATAATTCTTAGGATTGAGGCAGTAGAGGATGGCACCTCCGAAAGAGAAGATGGTGGACCCCCAGGCCAGGCCATAGCCCCAGTTGAACTCGTGGTACACCCTCAGGCTGACCGTCTCAATGAACTTGATGGGAAACAGGACCAAACTGCATACCTGAAGCACCACTGCAAAAGAGCAGAGAATGAATGGATGGATGGTGAGAAATCTAAAGCAGAACAAACAAAACTTGTGTCAAAGTAAATGATATGGAAGGTTTAAGGTCAAATGGGTCCCAGCTACCAGCTGATGTACCCAGCTGAAGGGAGGGTCATGTGGATCACGACATATTCACACCTTTGGATGATTTAAATTGACCAGTGAACCCATGCATATAAGAACATGTAAACTGAAATCAAACCCAGGACCTTCTTGCTGTGAGACAACAATGCTAAATGCTAACAGTAAAATGTTGTCCAGATAAAAATGTTGCAAAAAAAATGTCACAAAAATCAATATTGATAATTGTCACAATAAAGAAATTTATTATTTCTGTCAAGTGATCATAATGAGATACAAGGTGAAAAAGATTTAAAAGACACGTGACAAAATCCAATGTAAAAGACAAAAAAATATACACAAAAAGAATATATAAAAGTATAACAAAAATATATGATGGCTTTCACAACATTACAGTACTGTCCAACAGTCACCCTTAGCTTGAACATATAGTCCTCAAAATTATGAATATTCCTGACGTTTTTTTGATTTTTTTGTTTTTGTCATAAAATTAATGACTTTCATTAAGTTTGTGACTTATATGGGATACTCTAGTGAGGGAATAACAACAAATGATGAATGTAGAAATACCTTATTTCTGCAGTATTTTATTAATGGATTTCCAAAAAACACCAATAATGATGTTTTCCTGGTTCCTGGAAGGGTCCACAGGCACTCTTATGTCTCCTGTGGGATTTCGGTCCACTCGTTCTGGGCCAAAGCCTCCAGCTGGGTCCGGTTGGATGGTGTCCTACCCATCACTCTGGTCTTCAGCTCCCTCCACAGATTCTTTATATGATTTAGGTCAGGACTTTGCCTGGGTCATGTCCTCGAACCACTACCTTGGTGGCACGCTTGGGGTCATTGTCCTGCTGGGACATCTAATGAGGACCAATCTGGGGTTTCTCAGCACTTTCATGCTGTTATCCAGGATGTTGATATAGTCATGTTAAATTCATGAAGCCTTGTAACTTGATGAGGTTTCTGGTGCCACTAGCAGAGATGCATCTTAGGATTATAGGTTATAACCATGGCATTATGTTGCTACTGTCATAACAAAGGTATGAAAGTATCAGGAGTTGTAGTGCTGCGCCTGGATGGCTGCGACCTCTCCTCCCACCTCCTCCTAAACCGAAGGTCGTCTCCTTTGCCTTATCCCGATAAAAATGTGCCCAGTCTCGTGTGTAACTGTTTTTGTTTGGGCTTCTGCCAGAGGCTTTTTTTTCCTCACAAATTCCAACACGTAGAGTAATACTACAGGTTGGAATTTGTCTTTTTTTTTTTCCCTCACCTCGAATCCTGATGTTTTTCCTTTTCCCATCTGCAAAAACAGGGTGCTTTCACTGCAAATCGGCAGTTACAACTGTACCTGTACCCCCATGTTTATGTCTTGTGTTTATGTGATCTTGGTTGGTTGTAATCTGGAATGTAGTTTCGTTGCTCTGAAATATGTGCAATGACAATAAAGTTCTATTCTATTCTATTCTATTAGGGGCAACCATCCAGAGTGCATTGCCCAAAGGAGTTCTCCATGGATGCACACCCTGGAAGATGCCGCAATTCAGGATGAAACATCAGGAGGCTCGTCTGGCATTTGCTAGAGCTCTTCTTAACCAAGTTCCAAGCTTTTGTTCATTCGTCCTGTGAGCTGATGAATCAAAGATGGAGTTTTTGGCCACATGGATGTTGCCTACAGTAACTCTGAAGGAAGCAAGGAGAAGCATACAAGCTGAAGAACACAGTCCCAACCACAAAGCTTTGTGGTGGCAATGTAATGCTATGGGGTTGCTTTTCTGCTAGTGGCACCGAGAAACTCATCAAGATACTGGGCATCATGAAAAAGGAGGATTATATGAACATCCTGGATGACATGGTGATAGCGCCTGTTGAGAAAGTCCACATTTGTCCTGATTGGATGTACAGGCAGGACAATGACCCAAAGACACCCCCAAGGTAGTGCAGTAGTGGTTCAAAGACATGGCCCCGTCAAAGTCCTGACCTAAATCAAATAGAGCACAGGTATCAAACTCCAGTCCTCGAGGGCCAGTATCCTGCATGTTTTTGTTCCCTCTTCCAGCACACCTGGTTCAATTAATGATCAGCTCATCATGATACGCTGCAGAAGCCTGATAACGATGTAATGGCTTCCAGGTGTGATGGAAGAGGGAAATATCTACAACACGTAGGATACCGGCCCTCGAGGACTGGAGTTTGACACCCCTGAGATACCCAGCTCAAGGCATTGGCCCAAAAATAGTCAACCAACATCCTACAGGAGACATAAGAGAGGCTGTGGACACCAACAGGAACCATCATCAAGAACAAAAGCTTTAGTGATTATTAAGAAAAGACATTGGACTTAGTTAAACTAGGGTATGAATAATTTTCAACATGGCATTTTTTGGAAATCCATTAATGAAATGCTCCTAAAATAAAGTACTTTTTCATTTATCATTTGTGTATCACATATCTGTCATGAACAAATTAAATTATTTAAAAATTAATTAATTTCATCACAAATAAATAAATAAATAAATAAATAAATAAATAAATATATATCACAAAAACTGGCAAGGGTATGAGTCATTTTGAGGACAACTGTATATATTTAGTTCTCTGTGTTTTTCTTTCAGATACAAGAAAATATGCAAAATGTGCATCGTAAAACAACAGAAAAAAATGTAGTGAATCTGAGTTTGTCTGTACAAAACAGCTGAAAACAGGGCAAAGAGGTCAGAAGCTGTTGTTTTCCTGAACCTTTTAAGTATATATCCTAGTTGTATCTTTGTCCATGAAAACTCAGGCACCCCTTGAAAAATAGCATTTAATTTAAAAGATGTAAAAACAGTCTCTGTATGATATAGAAAAAAAGGACAATAATAGCTGCAAGATTCCTGCATAGTTCATTTTTAATTTTGTGAAGTGTACAAATATTTTTTTTTTTTTAAAAATACACATTTATGTAAAGGTTTGTTCCACCTCCACACTCAATACTTGGTAAGATCCTGCTTGGCTGACATCACCACATGTGAAAGCTTTTTGTACTGCTTTTCCTTTTACTGTTGTACATACTACATCAAGTATGAACACAAGTAAAAATAAAAGTTTCAGTGAAAAAACAGCTTCTATAAACCAAAGTGATTGTATTTAGTATGACCTTCCTTGTACACTTAACATGTTTTTAATCCTTTTGTTCAGACAGTATGACATTTTTGGCCATCACTTTCTGATTTTTTATTCCAGGTTTCTTTCAACACATGCCAGATGTTTCTAATGTTTTTTGCTGCTTCATGATGGGGTCAGGGGTCACACGAAATACTGACTTTATCTTTTAGAACCAATTTAGTTCTGTTGTGTGTATGTTTTTAAGGCTGTGAACATATTTCCTGTATTTCCTTGTTGTATCTGAAGAAAAGAGACTGAGAAATAAATATGCATGTTCATGTCAACACTGCAAAAATAACAAATCTAAAGGCTGCCTAAAACTTTAAACAGTACTGTATATAATTGTAATTAAATTTAGGCAGTAAGAGGTTTAAGTTCCTCTGTTTCCAGAAGGCTTTGCCCAAGGGATCAAGTACTATCTAATCTAATCTGTGTTCTGAAGAGTCCCAGATTTATTTTATCTTCATATAGTTTTCCACATATCTAAATTGCACAAGCATTTTATTTTTTATTTTGGAAATGAGGCTATTTTAAGTGCATTTTTCTATTCAAATTTCATTGTGCAACTCACACAATCACAATCATGTTGTATTGTATTCTAAAATGCTGAAGTGTTTGTTTGTCAAAATAGAAATAAGAAAAAAAACACAACAGTAAAACACTTTAGCAAAGAATGAGAATAAAATCAACCATAATGAATATTACAATAACACTTAGTGTGATATGAAAATGTACCATGGCTGATAATCATTTCTCCTGTATTGGCTTCTCTGCACTGGCTCTCTGTAAAAACTACGATGGACTCTTCTTTACTTACAAAGCCATGGCCAGGCGCCTACTTATCTGAAAGAGCTTTTAGTTCCATACATCCATCTAGAGCACAGCACTCTCAACATGCAGGCTTACTGGTGGTCCCTAGAATCTCCAAAAGTAGGACAGGGTCTAGAGTCTTCAGCTATCAAGCTCCTCTATTTTGGAACCACCTCCCTGCCTCAGTCTCAGAAGCAGACACCACCTCTATGTTTAACAGTAAGCTAAAACTTTGCTTTTTGATGAATGCTATAGTTAGGGCGGCTCAGGCTGCTCTTAGTTCTGCTGCTGTAGGCTTAGACTGATGGAGATTCATCTGGATACACTGAATTCTTTTCTGCTCCTCCTCCTGTCTGACCTCCTCTCTGTTCCTCCTCTTCTCAACCTCCTCTCTTCCTCTATTCATGCCCCAGACTTGACTTCTTCCCCGGAGTCTCTCCACTTTATCACCTTTCAGGTTTTCCTTGAATCATCTCTGGACCTGCTGCTGTGGTCCTTCTTCTCTACTGCCTTCATCTTCATTTTTCATTTATCCATATAGTTGTGATAGTCTTTATTATATAGTTGCATAGATGGTAGATGTTTCTGTTATTTGTACTAACAGTTGCAGTAGTAGTATATCCACTTAATATTTGTATTTGTAGTAGTAGTAGTATTAGCAGTTATGGACATTTCTTCTAGTTACTGGAAATTATACTAGCACCAGGTCTTCTAGTTTTTAACACTTCTAGTTCAGTTTGCTGTGCATTCATGCCCCCCCCCCCCCCCCTTCCTTTAACACTCTTGCTTTAACCCTAAATGGTCAAGGCAGATGGCCATCCTCCAGGAATCAGGCTCTGATTGAGGTTTCTCAATGTTAAAAGGAAGTTTTTCCTCACCCCTGTCACCAAGTGTTTGCAATCCTGCAGGAGTCTGTTGGGCTCCTGTAAATAAAAACACACCAACCCAATTTTTGGCATTTGGACATCATCAGGCAGTCTGGTGAGGTCGGTGACATCAGTCTGCTTCCATGTGACCTTTCCATGTGAATACAGCTATGCTAACGTACTTCACATTATTATTGTCTTCTATAATAGACCATGAACTGCTCATATCGTATCTGAATGAGTGTCAGTCAGTGTTGCTTATGGACTTCAGTTATCCCATGAAGTGAACACTGTTTGCATTGTTAGCATAGTGCAATTTCTCCTTAGTTTTCACCTGCGACATCTTTCTTCTTCCACAAGAAGCTCAAGAGCTGATGATATGAGTATCTTCTTATAACTAGCCATCCATTCAACAAGTACAACAACAACAACAACAACAACAACCACCCTTCTAGACTACTCAACACTCTCTGCTGACAACAATGACTGATGACAACAAGCTCTGTGTTTTAGTCTACAGAGATGTTCCATCATTTTCCAGTTTTATGTCTTGTGCAAGTGCAGAACATATGCTAAAGTCAGTGGTCAATTTGGTGTGTTCTTCACAGGAGCTAACTGATTAGTTGGGCTACCTATTCTGGCAACGATTAGCAGTCAGTTTGGTGTGTCTTTGCCCTAAGAGTCTGGTTTTGACAAGCTCTACATGTTAAGTGTAATGAGATAACTTTTGTTAGGAGGTTAATTGATTGATTGATTGTTTTGCCACCAAGTCCTGCTTTGATGTTACTGAAATAATGCTGAAGAACAAAAACTTTTCATTCGGTCTTGTGTTTTCTTTCAGTCATCATCATGTCTGGACGTACCTGCAGAGAACAGCATAACAGCCACAGGTGTGTAGCAGCGACTCCTAGATCCGATGCACAGGGAAACCAGAGCCACGAGGAAGGAGAACAGGGTGAGTGTGGCCCCACCTAACAGTAGGGCCAGTGTGGCAATCTGCCAGTCTGAAACAAACAGCACAGGGACAGATAGGGGGGGGGTTCGGGGTTGAATGGGAGGCAGCCATAAAAATCACAAAGATAAAGTGAGGGTACCGTGAAGGGCCACGTCTGGGGCGTTGACAGGATCAGGGGGGAGGGGGGCAGAGGCGAATGACAGCTATGAGAATGAGAACAGGGCACCAACCACAGTGGTGACCCACAGTGACACCACCTTGCTCAGTCCGACACTTAAAGGTATAGTGGGAGATCTTTTTTTTGGAACATTTTTTACCATATTGCTTGAAAACCTCTTCACAATCCCATTGTACCCACTGAA
>JAQQZY010000020.1:39069783-39088006 GCA_030068375.1 Ostorhinchus rueppellii
ACAAACAATCACTCTCACATTCACACCTATGGGCAATTTAGATTAGCCGATTAACCTATCAGTGCATGTCTTTGGATAATAATCAATATGATATATTGATTATCCCAATATAAAACTAAATTATGTCATTATTGTTTTGTATGCCAGACCTCTGCAATGATACTGTGATACTAAAGGTATAGCGTTAGTTGAATTATAAACTATATATTGTGTGATCATAGTGCTTGAGCCTGTTTTCCTCCGTTCTCAAACTGGTTCTGTTTGGATCATCTGATAATTAAAGCAGTGATTTAAAAAAAAATAAATAAAAAATTACAAGTCCAATTACAGAACTTCCATGTTTGTTATTATTTATTTGAACATCCTTATATTTTAAGCATCGACACCCGCGGAAATGTCCTGCCTTAATACACACAGTGAATCTTAAAAACAACATGTGAAGTGAAACAACTTACTGTGATTGTTTTGGCGTCCATTTCTGTGAATATGAACTCTCCACCTTCAAAATCACCATTTAGATATAAGAGTGCACTGGAAAAAAACACACACACAACAGAGTGTTAACACTTTCATGCATAAATTATGGCAACCTCAATCAATATTTTTTTCATTTTCTTTTTTCCATTCCTCTTTAGATATAAAAACCCCCCAATGTGATAAAAAATTTTCAATGAACCTAATTTTTCAAGGTGCTGCAAAAATGTCGACTCAGCCGGACACCATGCATTTCATTTTTGAAGCAAAGAAACATGCATTTAGTGATAAAATATGTGAAAACTATCAAATAATTTCCTAAATATTTCAATCTGATGTTTTTTTCACATTTTAACATACTCTAATACTAGTTATTACACACTTTATGGAAATAATATGCAAAAATCTGTTCATCAAGAACAGTAAAGTTAAAGTAATGGTATGAATTGCAGTGCATGGGATGGCGCACAAGTGTCCACTGTATTGGCTTTTATGGAGCTAAAACAATAAAACCCATGAATATACAAGAGAACAGTTATAGAATTACTGTCCACTGTAGTGACCACTTTGCATGAAAAGGTTAAATGCAGATCTGATGACATAACTTCCAATATTAATGAAGCTGATTTGAATAGATCTCTAATAAGCCAACACAGTTCCTCCTTTCAGGTGTAATCTTTTAGTGCAATTATGGTGTTATGTGCAATCATTTTAACATTCCTCTATTTATTACTTTATATTTATACTGTGGTTTTAATCTATTGCCTTTTTATGGTTTTAATCTATTGCCTTCTGATGCTTTATTATCTTGTTTATTATTCTGTAGTTGTTGCGATATATTTCTGGCTGCTAAGGTGTATTCATATTTCTTGTGTTTATGAAATAAGCCGATGAAACGCAATTTCGTTCTGCACTATATGATGTTGGTATTGTGCCTGAATGACAGTAAAGTGAATCTTGAATCTTGTTGACATGTTTCTCTAATGTCCTACCTGTAGTCTCTGTATGTATATGCTGGCGGTTCCTTCCAGCACTCATTAGCTTCAGGATCCAGCAGACAGTTATCAGCATGAATGGGATGGCTCAGGTCATTCCTATGGTCCTGCTGGCCTAAAAAACAACAACAACAACAACAACAACAACAATGTGCATTAATCAATATACAGCCTCATAAATGTCTTAAAGTTAAGACATCTATTTCTGATTTCTACAGTGCTGTGTAAAAGTCTTTTTTTATTGTTTTGTTTTTTTTGTTTAAATTGATCATACATATTTATTTTTCATTCTCTTTTCTTCAAATACAGCAAGAAAATACAGGAAATATGTTCACAGCCTTGAAAGACACACACAAAAAACCTAAACTAAATATGTTGTAAAGGTTAACCCTTAAAGACCCAAATGTTATTCTTCTTTTCTCTGAGTTTTTATGAATATCTACAGGATTAGTACATTAAATGTTGAAAAATACCAGATTTTCACTGAAAGAAAAACCCAATATACAAAAGACGACAGTACAATAAATGGTGATAAAGCACTTAAGGAAAGGTAAATATCGAGAAACATACATTTTGGAAGTGACACATATGTCCCAGTGGGTCCTCATGGGTTAAAGTCACTATTTAGTGTGACCTCTGACCCCATGATATGAAGCATCACAAACACAAAAATGAAACCTGGTATAAAACATGTGAGACTTAAGCCATACAGACCCAGTACTACTATTGTGGCAGTTCCCAAATGAGTATTTTATATATTCAACTTTTCCTAAGCGAGTGAAAATCTGTTTTCTTTTCTAATATTTAATTTATGAATCAAGTAATAAACATGAAAGCTAAAATTATTGTTGAGGGTTATTAGATCAGAAGCAAGAAAATGAAGAAAAAGTAACTTTTTCAGCACATATATGATTAACTGAACATAAACCCAGTGTGTCCATCCACTGTCACTGATCCAGCTCCATGGGTTTTACTGGTGAATCAATGTTGTAGAAGATGATGGTGTTTCTACATTTACCACAGAAGCTCTGAAGATCCAAATGGGTCATATCTGATGACCATGAAAAGATGATAAACTGCATTTTACACCAATTATTTAGATAGATTGATACGGTTAGTGGATCAACAGGTATTAAACTGTAGATCAGTAGATGGTTTAGGCTGCCAGTAGCTGTTTGGGTCTTTAAGGGTTAATGCCATAAATCTCACATTGTCTGAACAATTTTCAGCTTAATAAAGGTAGTTTTTCCTTCCACTGTCACCGAGTGTTTGCTCCTGGAGGATTCTGTTGGTGTCTGTAAACTGGTTTAAGAGTCTGGTTTGGATCAACTCCAAATGGAAAGTGTCAAGAGAAAATTTGATTGATTGATTTAGGGCAGAGGGTGGTCACACTAAATACTATCACTCTGGTTTATAAAAGCTGTTTTTCCCTTTAACCCTAACCTTTCCCATAAATCAGACAGGATCTAGAGACTGAGAAATGGATTCGTGTGGACATTAGAAGTTTACTAAATCAACATTTCTAAGGCCGGACTAAGACTTCTGCACAGTACTGGTCTTTGTGTTTTTCATTCTACGAACCTTACCTTAAAATGATATTATGATAATGTTCACATCTATAAAGTTTCCTTAAAAATATGAATAATATGAACTTGAAATGTATTAAGAAAAACAAGAGTAATTTGAACAATATTCTGCCTCAATTTATCAGTTTATCATTTACACATGTGCAATACAACTTACAAATACACAAAACATTTAGTAACAGGCAGAATACTGGTAAAACTGCACATACTCCTCTTAAATCATTTCAGGTTATTCCCATTTTTTTGTTAAAGAAAAGTTTGTTAATGTAAACATTTTCATGTAATTTTACTTTTTTTTTACAATAAAGCAAGGAGAAAATTTGAATATTTATAGGTTATTATAATTATAATAGTATTCTACTGGTTCTGACCCACTTTAGATCACATTGGTCTGTATGTGGAACCTGAATTCAAATGATTTTGACATAATTAATTGTTCATATCCTCAGTGTAATTTTTGCATTTCACAAATTCATCCCACAGGCCGAATTGGAGCCTTTGGCGGGCCTGATTTGGCCCCTGGGCTGCATGTTTAACACCTGTGGTTTATAAGATAAGATTGACTTGTTATTCCATGGATCTGAGCGTGTGATACCTGTGATGGCTGTCCGACACACCAGGTGTGTGTAGGAGAAATGCAATGTGGAGTTCAGCAGGAAGTAAGACTCAATAATACGCCTGGCTCGCTCACTGACATCATAAAAGAGACGAGCGCTCCTTAGAGGCACCCTGCCCTCGTAGCCAAACTGCACAGACAGGAACAAACAGGCTGAGATAAAACATACAGACAACCCATGTGTGTGAAAGCAGCAGACCTGTTCAGAACCCGACGTACCTGCAGGGTTTTCAGGACAGTGGCTCCTTCAAACCGTTCATTGGGTGTGTGTGGAGACATCCTCCCTCTGTACCCGTCTCCTGCCATGGTCACCGACTGAAAAAAACACACACATCCTGAACTCACACACATAGAATGAACTGAGGAAACTCAATCCAGTAGTTCACTTTTCTTATTCCACAACGTGATTAACCCTTTCATGCATAGTGGTCACTACAATGGACATCTATTCTACAGCTGTTCTCTTGCATATTCTTGGATTTTGTAGTTCTGCTCTCATACCGACACAGTGGGCACTTATGTGTCGTCCCATACACTCCGATTCATACCATTACTGTAACTTTCCTGTTCTTGACAACATTTTTTTTTTTAAACATAAAGTTGGATATAGTATGTTAAAATGTGAGAAAACATCAGATTAGCAGCATTAAAATGTTTTTATTTCATAGTTTTTATGCAGTAGGCTGCAAACACACACCCATGGCAATTTATTAATAAATTAGAAAACCACTTGGACCTCAGCCAAGGTAGTGTTTGTACTTTCCTCCACTAGATGTCACTGAATGACCTCATATGCAATCATTGCTGTCATGCCCTATCTCCCAATGATAAAGAAAAAAAAATTTCAAGTTATTTTGAACACAAACAGACAAACAGATAAACGCTGACAAAAACATAACTTCCTTGGTGGAGGTAATGAAGTGTAATGTTCCTCTCAGCAGCTGCTAAGGCTGCTCACTGATCTGCAGCTTCATTAAGGTGCTGTGGTGTTCTTACATGTGCCAGGTGTCTGAGCTGGGAGCACTCGTCCTCAGATATAACACTATCCAGCAGAACCCTCTGGGTTCCATTCAAGGCTGCAGAGTTCTGCACCAGCTGTACACTGTCATAGACCAACGGGCCACCTGCACACATCACAGCAAAGCACCCCATGTTAAGGACGTTCAACCAGACGGGTTGGCCCACGTTAATATGAACACTGATGACTTTCTCCTCATAGTTTTGACTTCAGAGGGATCCTGATAGTGATGGCCTTACCTTCCTTGAGTTGTTGATCAGGAGTTACACTAATATTCTTCTTCTCTGAAATAGGAACATACTCCATCCAGCCGTCAGTACCAGAGGGAATCCTGGGTAAGAATACAGATTTTCAGCATCAGCAGCTTAGGAAATAATTATACTGGTCTGCAATTTTCTAGAAATTATCTGCTTCAGAGATTAAATGTGGTAAATCTCACATATTTTAATAAGATGAACTAGGACACACATGGTAAGAGTGATAGTTATCTGATGTTTTCAATGTGCATGATACATTCATTTATTTAGAATTATATGCTGGACCTTGGAACAATTTGCAAAACTCACTACAGCTTCAGCATTTCATTGCCCTGGGTGGATTCAAAGCTATTTTGTATTTTACTGATGTGCCTCTTGGTCAGGTCTCCCTCAAAAAACAGATTTTATCTCAAGGGACTTCCTGGTTAAATAAAGGTTAAATAAATAAATAAAATGTATAAATGTTCCAGTGTAAAGAACCTGTAAAGTGAACGGATTGTAATTTACAGATGATGTGTTGAAGTAGACTTAGAAGATCTGAGACAAACCTTTGGAGTAAAACCCATTCTCTCATTATTTCACAGAATTTCACATTTTGATTCAAGACTGTATCTTGGAAACTGTCAACCAGCATATTTAAATGAATTTTTCTTTGTTAGTGATTAAAACTTGATAAAGTTTCACTATCTTTATTCTGGAGGCATTTTATTTGAAGACCAGTGTTATTAAACCACTGCAGCATGTTGAAATGCATGTCTGCCTCTTCTTCTCTTTATTCTTCTCTTTATAACATATTTTGGATAGTTTTAAACCTTTTACAACTAGCTGATTTATTTTATCAAAAGTGATTCTGATCAACAAGTATAAGAGATTACAATTTCAGTATTTGGATTTCTTTTTTCCAACATCACTTATTAAACATATTCATTGTTAACAGATTATATCATGACTATTATGAATGGTGGAACTATTTACCCAGCTTGACAATAATCAGTGGTGCAGACTTGTTATACTGATCACACAAGTTGAAGTAATTTTATTTTATAAGTTTTAGGATGCTTTTTACCTGTTGGAGTCATCTCTTCCACCTGTGCTGCTCCAGTAATTCTGCAGGAAAAACATGAAAAAACCTGTAACAGGCTAAAACTTTTATAGCACTGATAACACGAAATATATCAATTTGGAATAAATAAATAGATAAATAAGTAAGTAAGTAAACAGATAGAAACATAAATTAATAAATAACATACACACATGCATATGGAAATATATAAATAAATAAATAAATGTAACTGGTGCTGCAGTAATTCTGAAGAAAAAAAATATGAAAAAACCTGTATAGCACTGGTACAATGAAATATATTAATTTATAATAAATACATAAATAATTTATTTATTTTGTTTAATTTATTAATCAAAAAAGAGTAAACAGTATGAACTTAAATATTGAAAAACATGCTGAGCCTCATGGAAAATGAAAAACATGTCATATGTGCTTTTGTCCAGCTGAAGGCGCTGTTGGCTGAAAAGCTCAGGCTGTCCCAGTCAAACACCTGTCCGTGTCTCTGAACCACATGAAGTCCCTTCAGTCCCAGCAGGAGATCTGCTCCTCATCACAGACATGTGGAGCGGCTTACACATAAGTGGCCGTTAAATTATACACAATTTCATTTCATTTCTGGGTAAAAATTGGACATGTGGGCCCTGCTCTGTCTGTAAGTACTCAGCCTGCTTCGAGTTTGTGGAAATGAAAAGCGTTCGAGGTTAATGTTGACTCACCCCTTCGGTGAATTCAACACCCATGATTTTGCTGCCGATGAGAAGGAGCTCCAATTCCTGTTTGTGTCTCCTCAGGTACCAGGCAACCTCCTGTTGATTCATAAACACAAAGGGGATGAAACAAGGTTTATGGAAGTGGGCAACATCTGTCCCTGGAAACATATACCAGTGTCATAAAAAGGAAGAACACTCAGAACATTTACCTAAAATACCCCTCTACAAGTAAACCTTAAATAAAAGTATGCATTTAAAATGTGTAGCAAAATTTCACCACAATGTAAAATGGTCTGTGTCACTGTTTTACTCTTATATCTGATATTTTTGATTGATTTTATTGCTGCATTTGTTTGTAACATGTTACTATCTTATGTGTTTACGGTTCTACTCATTTGAAGTAGTTTATATAATTTTGTGTAGTTTAATCTGCAGCAGTGCATCATATTCTATAACTTTAGAAATGATTCTCATTCTACTGGTGACAACATAATGCAATGCCAGTGTCTATATTAAGTGTGACTTGAAAAACTATCAGAGTTAACAAGTAGATTAGGATCATCTGACATCTAGTGAAAAAGAACCTAGAAAGCATTAATATTCCAAGAAGAGAATATCAAAAGGTCATTTTCAACATGCTGCTATTAATACCTTTTCACTGAGTAGAATTCTCCAAATGGAAAGTAAACTAAATCTGGAGTAGAGTATTTGAGTAAAAGTACTTTTAGTAGTACATTTACATTCCACCACCACAAATGAACTTTTAAAACCACTGACTGCACCCATAAAAATGCCTCAAGCCATTATTTTTTAATTAAAACCGGTACCTTGCCTCTCTTTTTCTTTTTTAATTAAAGCAAACTTGCTGAAGCTGCCAACTTCAACACTTATTTGTTTTGCCATTCTTCTAAATAGAAACCTGCAACATAAACTTGTAAAATGGGCTACTTTAAGATCCACTCAGCTTTCTGGCATTTTGTACAGTTCTTTCTTGCTTCTACGTACAGCATTGACCCAGATATTAGCAGTCTCATACCTGTTGGACATTAGTTCTCCAAACCCTAAAGCACATTGGAGCTCTGCCCTGTCTCCTTCACTGTCCAGTAAAGACAACCACTACCTGGTTCTCTCCATTACAGTTTTCCGCAAAATAGAATGGATATTTGTACAATTTCAACAAAATACAATTGCTACTTGGAGATGTTTCCTTTGAAGAGTGTTTGGCTTCTGATGCATGATTCTACACTGCAAAAAAGGGGCGTCTAAAAACAAGACAAAAAAAACACTAAATCTGAGGAAAAGGTCCTTAAAATTAGTGAAACATCTGTCCATGCAGCAGCAAGATAATTTCACTTGATAAGATTTCTTGAATCAAGATCATTAAATTTTGAAATAAACATGTCTACAGATGTATGAACACTTAAAGTAAGAAATTAACTCTTAAAACAAGGTAAATTACCTAACACTGCTAAATCTAAGTTTTTAATATCTTGGTAAGAACCAAATAATTTGCAGTGTAGTAAAGTCCCGTCTTCCACTGCGGGCGACACGGTGGTGCAGTGGTTAGCACTCGTGCCTCACAACAAGAAGGACTCGGGTTCGATTCCCGGACGGGACCTTGGGACCTTTCTGTGTGGAGTTTGCAGAAAGGTGGGTTTTCTCCGGGTACTCCGGTTTCCTCCCACAATCCAAAGACATGCGTTGATAGGTTAATCAGCTAATCTAAATTGCCCGTGAATGTGAGAGTGATTGTTCGTCTCTATATGTCAGTCCTGCGATGAACTTGTCCAGGGTGTACCCCGCCTTCGCCCTAAGTAGCTGAGATAGGCTCCATGTGACCCCCGTGACCCTAGTGAGGATAAAGCGGGTGTAGAAGATGAATGAATAAAGTCCCGCAACGTGTTGTCATTTTTGCAAAATACTGTATAGTTCTCTCAAGACACTCGTTTAAGCAAGATGGATGCACTGGGTTTGATGCAAACCCTCCACGGTGTTGCCACTGTGGTGTCAGTTGCATCTACAGTGACTGTCTTAAACAAAAAAGGAAGGGAACATATAATGGTCCCAAGACAAAGTCCTTATTTATGGCGGCAGCCTCACAGAATGGATTTCTGGGGGAGAATTGTACATCAGGAATTCACCAACAAGTTGTGGATCCAGAATTTCCAAATGACCCGGATGTTTGACCTGAGCAAAAACACTGCACAGATGTATCAAAATGCGAAAAATGTGTTTTCATTCCACTTTTGAGCTATACTTCTATATCAAAACATCCCAAAAACCACCTTGTGAGAGTGTAAAAACTTTTTTTACGATCTTTGATAGTTTCTGCGACATTTCTGTGTTTCCATGACCAGTTTTATAAAGTGCAATTTAAATTTTGTGCATTTCTGAGGGCAGTGGAAACCCAGCTATAGCGAGTGTTTCTTTTCTTTTGTCTTTCTTCTTTTTTCGCCCTCTTACATCAGTGCCAGGATTAATGGAGTGTGACAGCCTCTTAGTTTCTTTCTGTCCTCTGGCATTCAACACAGGAACATTTTTTACTACTGTTTCTTAAAAGGGCATGAATGAAAGCAAAGTCTGGTGTTTCTCAAGCTTGAAAATACAAGAACAATGTAGCTGCTTTGCCTTTTGGTGGGTGTGTATGTATTAACAAGGGAGACAAGGACAGAAAATAGGCTTTGTTTCACACACACACACTCATCAAGTACATGTGTGTAAATGTCACTTCCCCACCAGAACACTGCCCTCAGCCATGTCAGTGTTGCTAACTCCTAAGTAAGGACCGTAGCTATTGGCTGTCCTAAAAGTCAGTACAAGTTTCAAAACAAATGTTAAAAATAGCTAAATTTGTTGCAAGGGTAGTCTGAAAAGTAAATCTAACAACAAAAGTGCTAAGTTGGCATCAGTGAATTGGGTGGCAAGACATGCCTGAACACTGCTGCCTTTAGATGAAGATTATTTGCTTGAATTTAAGTCATGTTATACACTGTAAACCCAGATAAGTTGAGTCTACTTAAAAAATTTTAGGAAACCGGTTACCTTAAAAAAATTAAGTAATGCTTGATGAGAACTTAAGTTAATTTAACTTAAAAAAAAATGTGTGGATTGCACCGATATTTTAAGTTAAAGTTAAAATATTTTAAGTTTGCCGTCGCCACGCCTTTGCTTGCTGTCGCCACACCTTGTGCTTGCCGCCGCCATGCCTTGCACCCGAAATAAACATTTTTAATTCGGGCACTGTGACGACATGTTGGCGCGTCCAACAGGAGAGCAGCCGGTTCTAGGAGAAAAGAAGGTTCCTTCATGCAGAGCAGTGTGCCAATTAAAAGTGCGGAAAATGGATGAAAAAAATAATTAATTGTGTTTCCCAGTGCCCAGAGCTCTGGGATACGAGACTGCTGGTCTACCGTGACTTGGGAAAAAAGTCACAGAAATGGAGGGAGATCAGCCAGTTGCTGAATTTACCAGGTTTGTTGGAAGTTATCGACTAGAAACGTAACTTCCTAGCTTAAAATATATGTATGCTATTTGCGACTCTTCTTGGTTATGACACTTCAGTTAGCTCCGTTTCAATGCAAAGTCATTGTTTCACCATTTGCACATAACAGTGCTTGCTAATCATTGCGTCGCTATGCAAACTAGTGCAAAGTACGTTCCGTATTGTGTTGAGTATATAATAAAGTCTGACTGTGTGTGTGTGTGTGTTTGTGTGTGTATATATATGTGTGTGTGTCGTGTGTACACACACACACACACAGGTGTGTAGATATGTACGTATCAACAACACCTCTATGTTCATATATTGTCATGGACAGTTCAATGTAGTTCAAAGCCAGTGCTTTTCGCTGCGCGAACGACAGGTACATGACTACAAAAAAAGAGCACCGTGACGAAAATGCTCCTGTGTCACTTAATAACTTGCGCCCTGCTCAGCATCGGGGCACTTTTTTTTCCAGAACCGGCTGCTCTCCCATTGGATGCGCCAACATGTTGTCACAGCATATTGCACCTGGTCTGCGCTGTACTTCGTGGGAGGCAGCAACAAAAATGCATTCAGTGTGAATGCAGCATGAGGCTCGACTAGTTCGCGTTGTCATGAGGGGGGAAAAACTCACGCACACATTAGGCGAACTGCGGAATCTTATCACTCAATGATTTCATGTCTAAGTTGAGCACATCCATTTCTGTGGTGCTAGATCTGAAATAACAATGTTATAAAGTCGGCTAGCACTAAAGCATTGTACAATACAATATTTGTAAACTATGTTCTCCGTGATTTGTACAGGAGGCTGAGCCTCCATTGTTGTCTAAAAGGAATTGCTTCTGATATAGAATCTGTAAACAGATATATATTTCTTCATCCAAAATTGTATTATTATTTTTCTTTTGTGATTATTATTACTATTATTATTATTATTATTGATGGAGTCAGATGGCTGTGTCAAGTCTTTTCCATCATATCCAAGACATGCTCCATGTGATTCAAGTCTGATCTTTGTGGTACAGGTCTCTGCGGTTTCCAATCCATGTGTGAAAATGACATCTAATGCTGCATTTCCACTGCATGGTACCGGCTTGACTCTACTCACCTTGGTTCTGCCTTTTTGCATTTCCATTACGAAAAAGGATCTGGAATCTGGTACCCAGTAGTAGTTTTTTAGTGTTGCCCGAGGTTCCAAAATGTTGGAACCGATACCAAAATGTGACGTGTAAACACTGCAGACCACTGATTGGTCAGACATTTTTCTCTGTGACCCGCAGTTTTGCAAAACATACATGAGGAAGTAGACAGTAAATATAGTGCTACATTAATCCACATGATGACAGCCCATAACTACACCATGGTATGTCGAGGAGATTCAGTTTTAGGTGGCCGATGTAAAAATTCAGACAAGACAACACACAATGAGCGAGTTTTCAGCAACTCCCTGAGCAGACAACATGGATATAAATGCACCGCATCAGAATACCGACTGGCATCGAGCCGAGCTGGTTCCATGTAGTCGAAACGCAGCCGAGTCGAGTCAAGTCAAGCTAATACTGCGTCGTGGAAACGCGGCATAAGTTCCCTGATCAACCTCTCACAATTTGATCCTGATGAATCCTTTTATCATCCAGGATGATTATCTGAAAACAGCAGATAACCATTCTTTTAAGAAAAAATTCCACTGATGTTCAGTTTATTCAGGTTCAGCTGAATGGACACATAAAGGAACTTCTGGGCCATTTTACAGGGACTTCACAGTATGTCTCCACTGACTGGGCTGTTCCGACAGGGCCATTTTCAGGAACCAACGGAGTACCTGCTTGAGGGTAGGTACTTGAGAACAGCCCAACCCCAACAGAGTTGCTGAGTGGTACTAGTGGCGAACTGGTGTAGTTTGGTTGTCGCAAATGACATTAGCAGATCATGATAAACAACCTCCAATTTTGCTGTCTACAGCAACAGCACAAACACAACAAACATCCCAGCTTCATCCGCGTCCATGTCCAGTCTTGTTGTGATTTCCTTCTCTGCTGCTGCTTTGTTTTGGCGCTTTCTGTTAGTGATGTTACTACAGAAACGGATGCGATATGATGACATTGTTGTGAGGTTCTTACAGGGCCATTACTGTAATGGAGCCGCGAGACCTGAGAGGACCAGGCCAACTCGCGGCCCAGTCAAAAGTACCTTCCCCCCAAAAAGTCCCGGGACCAGTGTAGTGGAAACACGCCTATGATGTTCCTGAACCTAGACCTCAGACCTGAACCAACCCCAGACCATAACACTGCCCCCAAAGGCTTGTCTGTAGGCACTAGGGATGATGTCTTCTCTGATTCTCTCAAGAGGTTTATGTCCTGATGCACTGAACAAAAATATAAACACAACACTTTTGAGTTTCTACAAAATTCCACAACACTTTTCCATTTTTTATTGTTTTCATCTTTGCAGTCAAACTTAACACTCCCATTCAGTAAGATAACTTGTCTTTTGATACGGCAATGACTTTGACCAATTGTGACAATGCAACATTAACATCCATAGGACTATGCATAAACCTGTGGAGTGTATTTCTGTGTGTGTGTGCGAGGAGTGGAGACCTGCTTGAAGGTTCCGAAGCAATTATAATGAGATTATGGAACATGAGCAGCCAGTCGTGTTTGACTTTTACAGGTTTAACAAAACAAGCATTCTTTTCAGGCTCCATTAAATAAAAATATCCCCCGAAATTGACTTCTGTTGGGCACTCTGACATGACTTTTCCTCCTCCTTCTTCCCCTCCTCCTCTTCAAGGTTGGATTTTTTTGGCAGGTGAGTCCAGTCAGAGCTGGCACTGAGATCTAGGGCTGAGTAAATGAGCTCCCCGAGGCTGCTGGGAGAGAGGATGCAGAGAGGAGTGGTGGTCTCCAGGCCAAGGCCTGAACTGTAAACTAATGGGGACTGGAAAGAATTGAGGCCTAGAAAAATGTAAGCTATGAGTAAAAAAACACAAGCATGAGCTACAACACGTTGGCTGAGAGGCTGTCTTTATCTCACACACATATGCAATGTCAGCCGCACTCACTCAAACATTCACAGTCCTGCTGGGAGCTGCACTCCATTTAATGAGGAGCAGCTTTCTAGGAAAAAGAGGCAGCATGAGTGGGACTGAAACAAGGTGCTGTTTGACTTAAACTCTCTGATCACAGTTTAGGAAGGACACATCAGCAGTGCAGAAGTGGATGACACAAAGCCAGACTTAAATATTCTCAAATTCAAACCGTCAATTATTTCAAATGTCACAAACACTAGGGGAAAGATAACCAGGAAGATAGAGGAAGATAATCAGGATAAAAAAAAAAAAAAGTATTGTCGTAAACACATTGATGGTTTAAAACCTCCAGCTGAATGGAGAACATATCTGAGGAAAAAAGCAAACATCAAGAGGCAGCTCCTGCCAAACAGCAAATATCAGGTTCATCCAAGAACCACAGCAGAGCCTCCTGTCGCGTCCTTCTCCCTCCAATACACACTTTTTCGTACAAAATTGTTTTCCTTTTTTTTTTAAATTTTTAAAAAAAAAATCCTGTCTCCTTTCCAAAAGTCCTCCCCCAACTCCTGGTTATGTTATTTCAAATCTTTTTCCACTTAATTTGTCAATCTTCAATTAATTTTGTTAAAACGTTTATGCCAGATGTCTGACAGAAACATATATTCAAGTCAAGTCATTGGCATGGTTCAAGCAGAGAAAACATCTAAGGAGATTGCAGAAACTACTAAAACGGAGACTGTCCAATGCATTATTAAAAACTAGAAGGATAGAGGGGAACCATCATCTTCGAGGAAGAAATGTGGTCAGAAAAAAATCATGATTGATTGTGATTGGTGATCACTAAACATTTGAAATCAAATTGAACAAAAACAGTAGAGCTCAGGGCTATATTTAATAGTGAAAGTGAGAGCATTTCCACATGCACAATGTGAAGGGAACTCAAGGGTTTGGGACTGAACAGCTATGTAGCCTTAAGAAAACCATTAATCAGTGATGGTAACAAAAAAAAAAAAGGCTTCAGTTTGCAAGGGAGCATAAAGATTAGAGCAATGGAAGAGGATCATGTGGTCTGATGAGTGCAGACTGACCCTGTTCCAGAGTGATGGGTGCACTAGGGTGAGAAGAGAGGCAGATGAAGTGATTACCCATCATGCCTAGTACCTACTGTACAAGCCTGTGGGGGCAGTGCTATGATCTGAATACACTGAATGACCAGGATCATCAATGGATTTTTTTCTTCACTGGTTGCATTGACATATTCCAAGATGACAATGCCAGGATTCAATGGGCTCAATTTGTGAAAGTGTGGTTCAGGGAGCAGGAGACATCATTTTCACACATGGCTTGTCCATCACAGAGTCTAGACCTGAACCACAGAGTACGGACCTGAACCCCATTGAGAATCTTTGGGATGTGCTGGAGAAGGCTGTGCGCCGTGGTCAGACGCTCCCATCATCAACACTTGGGGAAAAATTAATGCAACACTGGATGGAAATAAATCTTGTGACCTTGTGACATTGCAGAAGCTTATCAAAACAATGAAACAGCAAAAGCATGCCATAATCAAAGCTAAAGGTGGTCCAATAAACTATTACAGTGTGTTAGCTATTTAGTTGGTGGTGACTTTTTTTTGGGCATCTCTTTTCTTTGTTGAAATCTCTGAATTTCTGAATTCCACTCTACTGAACCACAAGACTGTCATAAACACTAGAAGAAAGTCTGGTGTTTTCAGGAAACAAACACGATTAGCTCAGAGTGATACATGTGACTGAAGCCGCAGCTAATTTTCTACAGGGTCGACGGTAAAGTGGCCAGATCGGAATCTTTCACCTTTAATCCTAAACTTCTTTGGTTCAGGTCTCATATCTCTCTGTCACAGTCTGCTCTGCTGCTGTCCTCTCCCTCACCTTCCTTCACCACATCAGCCTTATCTGCTCCACCTGGTGCTCGCAGGTGAGCCTAATCAGCTGACCAGCATATAAGCACTGCCGGTTCATTCAGCTAGTGCCAGACTGTTCTCACAGTGTCTGAGATTCCAAGGTTCTTTTCTGGCCTGATTCCTAGTGCTGAATGAAGAGAAGCTTTCTGAAGCAATGAGTCTTTTCATCACAGCTGTGTTGAAACTGGTTCACTACTGGAAGCTTGTTTTTATCATGTGACCCATGACATCTGACGCTTCATTTGACGCATACACCGTGTGACTAGTTTGAAGATTGATTCAATGGTAGTAGTTCATGCTTCACTGCTGATAAATCTGTATGGACAATTTTATGAGAACATGACCAAAACAAATACCTATATCAGGGGTGGGCAATCCTGGTCCTCGAGGGCCGGTATCCTGCATGTTTTAGATGTTTCCCTTTTCCAGCACACCTGACAGTCATGATCAGGCTTCTGCAGAGCTTGATGACAGGCTCATCATTTGACTCAGGTGTGTTGGAAGAGGGGCACATCTAAAACATGCAGGATACTGGCCCTCGAGGACCAGGATTGCCCACCCCTGACCTATATGAATAAGTCAATGCATAATTTATCCACATCACGAGAATAAAGGAATTATGTGTACAGTAGTGATCCTGCCATAATTGTTCTGTTAAGGTTACTGTCCGTGCAGGAGTTGCTGTTTAATGCATTTTGTCTATATGGAGCTGTGATGGACAGGTGAGTGGATGAGAAGGTATGGGGTGGAACCAGTGAGCCAGTGTGTGAGAGGTGCAAGCAGAGAGGGCATGGATGAGTAAGACAGATCCAGCAGTTAAGAATGACAATAATATTTCTGTCTGTTGTTTTGGGATGGTTACACCTAAAAGTAACCAATACTGTTCAAACAATAAAGTGACCTGTGTGGAGTAAACCCTCTTCTCTCCTTCGGACATCTAGTTGGATGCTAAAATGCAAACTTATAGATGCACACATGTTCATTTCTGTTTACTTCATTGGGTTTTAGTGATAATAATAATGGATTACATTTTTATAGCGCTTTTCAAGTCACCCAAAGCGCTTTATATTGTTGATCCATTATTCATTCGGTCTCACATTCTCCCTCTGGTGGTGGTAAACTACATTTGTAACCCTGGGGCAAATTGACGGAAGAGTGGCTGCCATTTCACGCCTACGGTACCCTCCGACCACCACCAAACATTCATTCCAGTGTGAGTGACACTGGAGGCAAGGTTAAGTGTCCAAGGACACAACAAGCTGACCTGGAGAGAGCGGGATTTGAACCGCCAACCTTTCGGATATTGGACAACCCACTCTACCACCTGAGCCATAGATGAGGATATATCATACAGTAATGAATTACTTTTGTTCATGTTCTTATCAAATCATCTCTACAGGTTTATCACCAGTGAAGTGTAAGCCGTGACCATTGAATCACTGTTTGAACTAGTCATGTGGTATATAGTGTATGTGTTAACACCCCCCCCCCCCCACCCACACACACACACACACACACACACACTCCAAACTGCAGCCAAAATCAAAAAGAAAAAATGCAAATCAAATTTTTTTTCCACAATTGGAAATTGATTCAGGCATTAAGGGATTAAATGAGGCTTTGGACATTGTGGATCATGTGATCAGGAGACATTTTATCAAGCTCTGCTACAAGCGCCCCAGAAAATTGGTTCATTGTTTTTGGGACATGCTTCGAAGCTTTTGTGTCACAGGTAACATCACTACTGATTCCTTGGTTCTGACCCCAACGGTTCTTGACCACACCTTCTTGTCTCTGCCCTGGTAAACCTAACAGCCTGCTGCCTTTGAACACAAAATCTACCACTGATTTCTGTAAATAACTGTGGGGTATGCTACAAGTTCAAATGTTCTTTTGAAGTGCATTGTTTAGGAATTAGTAGCACCCAGGGGTACATTTTCTGATTTCAACCAACTGAACATCTGTAAACCTTCGACCTTCGATATTGATGACTGACCTCTCGTGGTTTGCCATCATGTCCCAGCATCACTCTATAGTAATCCACGTTGTCTGTCATAAATTCCTCCCCTTCATGGAATAAAAGGTACGTCAGAGCACACTGTAGTGCCTCCTCTAGTCTGTCCACTAGAGAAAAAAGAAAGAAGAGTTCACATAAGAAACATGATTAAGGAATCACACACAAAGAATGACAGTTGTGCCATACAGTAAGAATGTCTGCCCACCCGGACCATCTATTGTCTTTGTTGTCACACACCCTTCATTCACACACAGCAGGAGATGTGAAATTATTTATTGGTGGGACACACTGTGCAAGTTAGTTTTCAGATGCACTATAACAGTATCTAATCACTAAGAATTTCCCTTGGGGTTAATAAAGTCTGTCTGTCTGTCTACCTATCTATCTGTCTGTCTGTCTGTCTAAGCACATGCACCACTATTTTATAAATATTTTTTTAAAAATAAAAATAGATCGTATGTGTTTTCAGCCATTTGTTTTTTATATGTAAATTTCACCAGTCTATCCTTCAAACATGTAAATTTTTCCATGATTCTGTTGTTAAAGTCGGGCATGTCCCTGATAAGTGTCTTTTCCACTGATAGCATTTAGACCAGGGGTGAAGGTAGTGTGGGGGAGATCACATGGCATTAACAAAATAGAATATTAACCCTTTCATGCATGCGTGAATTACAAGAACCTCAATCAAGAGGGTTTTTCCCCGAGTGTTTTTATTCCTCTTTAGGCATGAAAAAAAGATGAAATTGAATTCAATTACATCTTTTTATGCACCTATTTTTCATGGTGTAGCAAAAATGTCCACTCAGCTGAACATCATGTGCTTAATTTTAGAAGCAAAGCACCAATGTATTTACTGGTACTGTGTGAAAACTATTAAATACATTTTTTAATGCTGCTTATCTGATGTTTTCTGACATTTTAACATACTATAATACTAGAAAAGCACTCAGAGAGCACAGACCTCCGCCAAGCTTATTGTGACTCCCATCCAACAGTCGTATTTTTTTAATGTTCCATATGCCCTGTCATTGAA
>JAQQZY010000020.1:39213644-39224213 GCA_030068375.1 Ostorhinchus rueppellii
AGAAAACCCACGCAGACACGGGGAGAACATGCAAACTCCACACAGAAAGGTCCCAAGGTCCCGCCCAGGAATCGAACTCGTGTTGTGAGACATGAGTGCTAACCACTGCACCACCATGTCGCCCCTAATTGATTATTATTTATGTTCTATTGATAATGTTTTAATTGTAATTGTGTGTTTTTAACTTGTCTCGTTTCCATTTTTGTAAAGCACTGTGAATTGCCCCGTGTATGAATTGTGTTATACAAATAAACTTGGACTGATGTTAAATACAGGCATATGGAGTGGGTTATACAGGAAAATATGCCATCTAGTGGAGAAAAAGGGCATGGGCTGTGTCAGTGAATACACCTATTTGTGTATCTGACACACACACACACACACACACACACACACACACACACACACGCACACACACTTACAACATCCTGCAAGTGCAGATAAGACCTTTTAAAATGTTACTTTTCAGTGGTGTCACTATCAGCAAGTAATTAAAGCCATTTATTATGTGAAAGAGCAGGACAGCTTCTACTTTATAAAACACTAGTATCTACCGTACTTGTGGTATCAAAGTATCAGTTTGCATTTGCTTTTGACTGTGTCAGACCGTGTGTCTTCAGGTCGAGGGCTGATCGTCACATGATGGGAGTTGGTCCTGGTGAACAGAGGTGTAGCAAACACTATTATTATTAATAACTGTTGTCATTATTATTGGAGCGCTGGTGTATGACAGGTACACAGAAGCAGCCACAGTTTTATTACCTGCACCAAACCAGTGGTGCCATGACTCAAGCATTCTTTGTCAGAATGGATTTACAGTACATAACTACATTTAGTATTTAGTATTTTAGTACTTTTACTTCTCTCTTTTCCTACATCTCAGTTTCAAATGTTGCACCTTTTGTTACTTTTTAAAAGACAGTGTGTCAGCCAGTGAATTGGGCTGATTCTTAATGTTTGTGTAAACTCATGTAATAAACTTTCTCCAATGCATTACAACAGTTACTCTACTTTTTAGGTGAAATAAATTGTTATAAATAAACTGGGAAAATGGACATCAAGTGAACCATGTGGTTTAGTAGCATATACATGAGTAAAGCACCAATAATTTACAGTATTTTCACCACGTGGTGGCATTACTTCCTGCACAACAGGAGAGTTGGATACTGTTCAGCGCTACAGTGGAAACACCATGAACAGCCCTGCTCCCTCTGCAGGTGGACATGTCTCATTCTAACTGTTATTTTTGTGCAATTAAACTATTAGTTAATATTATATCAACTCCTTCTAAATCATTCATCATACATTTTGCATATCAGGATTATTCTATTTTAATCAAATCTTTATTTTTACACCACCGTACCTTTTCATTTAACTTCTATGAGGTTATGAGAACAAAGTCTGTAAAACTACAGACATTAACGCTTAAAGAGCCACAATAATTTGTTGTCAAAACTTCCAAATGACTTATCATATTATTATGATATTATCCTCTGAATTTGTCATTTCCCTATATTTAATTTACTGATCAGATGTTCATTAAAGCTCAGAGTGAATCCAAAGTTTATTTATATCAAAACAGAGAAAACTGAAGAAAAAATTGACTTTTTAGTTCAATCTCTCATTAACTGAACATAAACCCCACGTGTCCATCCGCTGGTGTTGATCCAACTCCATGGGTTTTATTGGTAAATCAATTTTGTAGAAGATGATGGTGTTTCCATGGTAACTATGGAGCCTCTGAGCATCCAAATGGGTCATATTTGATGACCATGAAAAGATGAAGAACTGTATTTTAGACCAATTATTTACATGTATTGATTAGATTAGTGGATCAACAGGTATGAAACATTTAGATGCCTTTGGTTGGTGGAGAATGCTTGGGTCTTTATAGGTTAAAAACAAACACACTTTGATTAACCCTTTCATGCATACTGGTCACTAGAGTGGACAGTTATTCTACAGCTGTTCTCCATTATATTCATGGATTTTGTTGTTTTAGTTCCATATCAGCCAACACAGTGGACACTTAGAGATCATCCCAAACACTGACATTCACACCTTTACTGTAACTTTGCTGTTTTTGATAACCCTGATCTGAACATGTTTGAGTGTAAATCAATTGCTTGTTATTGTTATTAGACTGTAATTAAAACATTTTTTTAACAAAAAGGTAATTTTTTGCATATTATCTCCATGAAGTGAGTACTGACTCGTGTTAGAATATGTCTAAATGTGAGAAAACATCAGACTAGCAGCAATAAAATGCTTTTATGTCATAGTTTTTGTACAATATATCAGTAAATACATGTTTCTTTGCTTCAAAAATTAAATACACGGTGTCCAGCTGAGTGAGTGGACATTTTTGGAACTCCATGAAAAGTAGGTTCATAAGAAAATTTTCAATCGCATCGTTTTGTTCACACCTGAAGAGGAATAAAAACACTCAGGAAAAAAATCTTGGGTAAGGTTCTCATAATTCATGCATGAAAGGGTTTAAAATGACTATCTGTGCATCCAGGAAGATTACAAGAGGACAAGAAACAGGTAACTTTAGGTGTTTTGTGAATTTGTCCATGTGAAAACCAACTTTTCTCTCGTCCCATATGATACTGACTCATATTCTAATCTGTTTTCTGGAAGGTCTTTCAATTACTGCCTTCTTCTAATTGCAGTGGGTTGGTTTCATCCAAACACATTCAGTAAAACTCTTTCCCTTTGTACAAGCTGAAACAAAGCACCTGATTGCCTTGGCATGCATATCAGGGTGACTCCCTGAACAGATGAGCCAAAGTGCTGCTCTAAACCAGTCCGATGTCATTCCTGTATCAGGCACAGCTCAGAGCGCCCTGGGCCAAACGGCTGGCTTCATTTTTACAGCCACAATGAGAATGTTTCCTTTTGTCCACATGCCAACATTCAGGAGCTGTCAGCTTCTGCAGCTAACTCCAACACTTCAAAGATGACAGTCGCTCCTCTGCACCCACAGAGAGTGAACCTCTGCAAAGTTCAGATTAGAATGAGCGCAAACAGTAACCTGAGATGGTAGACATTTATGTTCCTACAGTGAAGAACGAACAGCAGTAGAGAGGTTTCTGTAAATACATAATAAAGTCACTCCTTTAGGACAGAAGACAGGACCATGGGTTTGACAAATGTGGACAAAATTACAGCAAGATTTAAAACTATGTTCCTTAAAGAAAATCTGTAGAATATTTTAGCCTGTACGGTGCAGAACACAATAAAAAGATCCAACGAATCTGGATGGATTTTAGTTTTCAAAAGTCAAAAGGTAAAGCTGAAGCTCAACCCCATGATCTGAGAGAAGCAGATGGGTCAAGGTTACTATGGAGACCCTTAGTCAGTATCGAGTCACACATTATGGAGCCTAAAAGTCTTTTGTATCTGGGTCTTTGGTGGAAGTTACTGATCCCCTGTCCTCTGGACCAAAGACAAAAAGAACCATCCACCAATATCCTTTTACCAGCAACAAGTCCAGAAGCCAGCGCTGATTCACTGTTGGGACACGAGTGCTGGCTTTCTTATCTGTTTTTTTTTTTTTACCCGTTTTTTATCCTGTCCATATGCTGCTCTTTTAGTACAGCTGCTTTTAATTCTGCACTGACTGTACTGGAGCTGTTTATGTTTATTCTATTTATTCTCCAAGTGTTAGGTTTTTATTTTTAGTATTTGTATGTGATTACTGTTTTTAGAGTTTTTATTAGACTGTCCACTGCTGGTCCTGAGTACTAATTTGGTTTCATGTACTCATATGGAATGACAATAAACCTAAACCTGAACCTGAACCTGGGTCTGTCATGGTCTGGGGTCAAAGGTCATGGTCACTTCTGTGATGCTGGAAAGTACATTCAGATTTTGAATGAACACATGCACAATTCCTACTCACTGTCTTTACTTTAATTCGACTTTAACATTGTAACTTTGTCTTATTTGTGGCTGATGTAACCTTAATTGACTATGACTGTCTATGACGTGTCACAGATTAGAAACAAATATAAGTGTTGAGAGTGTCAGCGTTGAACACACAGTGGATGGGTCAAATGATTACATCATCATATAAGAGTGATTATATGAGCTGCAACATATTCTTAACTCTTCAGACTTAAATACACATTTCTATATATACAGTAAGTGGCTTTTTGGTTTTATCCTGCAGAGGGATGGATAAGTTTAGCATCTGATAGAGTAGTTCTCTGACTACCTCTACCAGTTTTTCCTGAAGATGTGCCTGAAGGCTTTATCAGGCACAGCTGAAAAAAAAACCATGCAAGCAGAGTGGATGAATTTGATAAATAAGTAGGAGCAGGAGTACAAAGTGTGTTTTTCTGCTTGATATGATTTACATTTATAAATCCTAAAGGTTTAAAATGAGAGAAACCTGAGGGAAAGTGGTGTCAGCCTCCCTCTCTCTCTCTCTCTCTCTCTCTCTCTCTCTCTCTCTCTCTCTCTCTCTCTCTCTCTCTCTCTCTCTCTCTCTCTCTGTAATAAGTGGGTGTGTCTTCATGTCTCAACACGGCGTCCTCCAGTTGATAGACAGCCTCACTCACCCCTTTACCTGCCAGGTGAGACATGGGAAAACACTCAGTCCTCTCTGACTTCATTAAACTCAGTCCAGTGTCAGTGAATTCTGCAGCGTCTGTTTGTGGATCCTGGATGACCTGGGGCAGGTGAGTCCACTTTACCTGCTCATACACTGTGTTTCTGTGTACAGGTGTGTGCCTCTGTGTTGCTGTTATGTAATCATCGGGTAAGGTCAGGCTGTGTTGCATGTTTGTGTGGTTTTCAGCTCCTACACCTGTTACTGCTGCTCTAACAGCCTGAGCGTCCAACAGATTTGTTCATAGTTGTGTGAACTGCTCTGTAAGTGTGTGTTCTGGCTGCATGTTGCTCATGACTCTATTTCCGCTGTCACATTGTTGATATGTAAAACTGTGTTTCTCTTCGCAGGCAATCAGCAGTTGTGTTACCCGCACAGCTGGAAACTTTGCCTGGGAATTTCTCTGCTTTAAAATTTCAGTCATTGTTTCTGGTCGTGTGTGTAACGTGCATCTAAAACTAAACCTGGAGGAGCTGTGGACTGAAGTTTTATCAGAAAGAGACAGTGACAAACAACGGGAGATACTTTATGTTGTGTTCTCACTTTCAGTACAATTGGATGAGCAGTAACAGGCAAAAACACAAATCTGCATCGTCATTATAGAGGCTGTTCAGACCTGTGAAGACAAGCCAGACGGTGAACTTCACCTCCGACCTGCCCATCAAAACAGCACAGAAAGCTGAAATGTGTCAAATTCACCCCCTGTAAAGGTGACGCACTTTTAGTTTGAATCAGAAACTGTTGTGAATTTGACAGTTTTCTCATTATGGGGTGTAGTTTCCAGTAGTTTAGGTGGTGACACATCCCACAGAGGGCACAGCAGTGGTGTTACCACATGCACACGAATCATGAGTATGTTTGGTATGTTGGTGAACCAGATCCACTCTGCTCTTCCCATCCTGCTGAGGTCGATGGGTGTAACTCTGTGTGTTCCTTCAGAGTGGCATGATTACTTCACAATGCAGACAATAAAAGCCGATACACCGCTGACAGTAAGTACCTCATACAAGGAAAATTCCCCACCAGTCATGACACACTGAACACCTGACACACGAGAAAGAGAAGGCAAGAGTCAAGGTGGTTCTTTTGGTGTAAATTATGGACATGGATGCAGATGATCTTCTCTGTTTAACTGTCACGATTAATTACTTGTCATTAAAAACATGGAAAAATACTTCTACTTCACAGAGGAGCAGTTAAAGTTCAAATAATTAGAAAATATACAGTAGAGGCTTAATATGTCAGGTGCATTTTAAAAACAGATATATTTCCATGTTATTCTTTTGAAACTGCTACCTTTAATGTTGAAATAAAGCTTACAGCACTTTATGTGCAACTAGTTGAAGGTGTACTGTAACGTACACCTGATAACAGGTGACAAAACAGGTCCAAATAACTGATTATCACCAGTGTTCATAAAAAAGTCTATGTACTGTGTTTTGCCTTCATTAGAAATGTGAGCTGAACTTATAATCTTGAATAATGTCACATAAATCAATAAATAAATTCATATGAATGACTGAACATCAAATGAATCAATAAACCTGTAACTAAACATTAAATAATCACCGGGGTTTTCTTCCTTTTTTCTTTAATTATTGTTTCTCAAAGTCAAGACCTCCACTTTAGAATCCTGTTAATGATCCGTCAGCTACTATTGGAGGATAAACCGAGAATGGTGCGATCTATCTCTTGTCTATTGAGACTGATCAGTTTTTCCTAAATCTGAGGAAGGTCTCAAGTGAGGGGTTTGGGGTTCTCTAGCAAGGAAATGTCACATTCTGCAGCAGCAACAACATATTATTATTTCAGACTATTACGATTACCATAGTGGAAAAAATAAAAAAAAATCAAGCAGAGGATCAAAAAGATATATTCCCCATAAACAAACACACACACACACACACACACGTTAATGACACTCATTGGAGACCAACTTGTCATTTGTATAATATAGTGTGTGGACGTTACAGGAAAGGTTTTCATGAGAAAATACTACCCAGCTCTGTCATCTCCAACAGTCAGTGTGACAGAACAGCTGAGTCTGTTCGGTTCTTTCCGTTCGAAATGACTCTTAGTGCATATATTCACTGTTCAGACTGTATGTATGTGGGTCATTACAATGAAACGCTGTAACGTGTCTGTTCCTGGACCTTCTACAGGACTGGCTTTTCCTCTTGAAACCCAAACCTGTACAACAGGTAGTGTCATGTTTGTGGTCAGGCAACATTCTGGCAATGAAAGGGTTAACTGAGGTTAAGAAACCTGAAAGTCTAAACTGTTTTCTAGCACTAAAATGAAAGACAAAATATGGTCAGTTATAACAAACACTAAAACTCATTAAACACATTCTACTTCTTTGGGTATATTTAGCCAAATTTCAGTCATTTCAATTTCAAATGATACAGATTAGGAAGGAAAGAGCATAAAAATAAAACCAAGAATTTTACCTTTTGGTAATTGATTTGAAAGATGATCAATTTACTCCTAACTTTGCATTCATGATATGTTTTTATTATGATAAACTAGACTTCATTTTTGTTTGTTTTTTTAATAAAAGTGACTCCTACTTTATCTAATACAGTTACCTTAACTCCATTTCTGACTAATGATTGAAATAAATCTTACAATATTTAGGAAATTTGATTTGGACATTTACTTCAATTTTCAAAATCCTTCAATGAACTTTCAACTCTAACATTAGACCCACTTTACTGTGTTTTCCGTAATCAGTGAGAGTAACATTGAATGTCCTGTTAAATATAAAGGAGTCATACTCATAAACACTGTAAATGCTGATACAGTTTATTACATTTTCAGATGCTATAGGTAAAAGCAACTTAATTCATTTCACTTAAAAAAGTTCTTTTACAGCAAATGTAACACATACAGTGCTGATTCATGATGTAGATTGCATACAAGCCCTGGATTAAAAACAAAAACACTCAATGCTTCATGTAGACAGCACTTGAATCCTAACGTCTGATGCACAACTTACACATGTACACAACCAAAAGGACACATCCTGCTCACACCAGGTTTGTACAGTTTTTTCTCTATTGTCCGTAAATCCACAGGATGGCGCTCTAATCAAACTATGCATTTGGACATCCACCCCAGTGGGTGTGGTGACTGCTACACAGCACAGCTTCAACCTTCATCTTTTTTTATATTTTCCAAGTCCCTGAAAAACAAAAATTAAACATATGGCACAAATCCCATAGTTATCACATGAACTCAATAACACTTGCATGTTTGCTTCTGCACAAACATCTCACACTTGGTCAAAAAACAACAACCTTTTGGACATGAAGGGAATCCTTTCACAAGCTTATTCAAAATTCTTGCAACATTTACTACATTATGTCAACTCTAAAGCAGCACTCTGGCCAATTAAAAACTATGAATGTGGCCACTGACATTTCTGTAAAAGCAAAAGTTTATTTAAAAAAAAAAAAAAAAAAAAAAAAAAAAAAAAAAAAAAAAAAAAAAAAAAAGCTCCTACTTTGCTGCTTCTTGTCGATTATTCAATAGGAACAGAAAATAAGCAGTCGAACTACAGCTGCAAAACTGATCCTGACACTGGACGTCCCTTTGAGCACATGCACTTTTATTGTTGGGGTGTTTAGTTTTTCTCTGCAGGCAGGAAGGAACGCCTGCCTTTGAATTTTAACAAAGAACTGGACTGGAAATGACTACGAAAACTAAAGGGGAATGGAAAATAAGAGAACAATCTGAGGAAAGAAAACATCACACAAAAATAAAACAGAAGGCTCCTTTTTTTTTTTTCAAACTTCCGGGATAAAAAAATATGATGGGACTGCAGACATTTATAATTTCCACAATGTAGGACAGGATTTGGTAAGCACAAGTTAAAAAAAAAAAAAAAAAAAGTATTTACATATAAATGAAACGACAAGAGTAAATATTCAATCACGCACAATCATGAACTCAGGCTGGACAGACAGGCAATGTACATGCATTCCATTTAGGTACTGGATCTGAGCCAATGCCCAGGACAAACCGACATGAATGAAAAAGGGGCAGAGAAATACTGTACAGCGGTAAGATCAGCTAACATGTACTGTATAACATTAGTCTCACAGCATAATCTCCTAACTCGTACACAAATGGACAGAAATATTGGGACACCTTCAATTTAGATGTTTCTGAGATACAAAACAATAATGAAAATGTAATAATACAGTTTTATATTGGGATAAATATATTCATATTAAATCAGCATGAACAGGACATCTTACTGCTGTAGACATGTGTCCCAATATTTTTGTCCATATAGTTTCTGAAAATCAATATTTCCTTTAAGCTTAATGGGAAATTTTTCATCCTCAGTGAGATGTAAAGAAAGTAGATTGTTAGTTGTGGTAGAAAATTATTTACAGTGACAAAAAATATTTTATAGATTCAGAGAAATAACATTTAAAATCAAAGTTGTGGATAAAAAAAATAAAAAATAAAATCAATGTTGGGAGAAATGAAGTAAAAACCATCTCTGAGCCATTATGGAACCAAAGACAAACAATTTAAACCAAATGAACCAATGCACTGATATTTATCCCAAAATAAAACATTATAATATTCGTCATTGTTTTGTATCCCAGACAAACGGGTCTGGGATACAAAACACCGAAATTCAACATGTCCAAATACTTATGTCCATACAGTATATGAGTTAGGCAATTAGGGTATGAGGCTAACGATGTGTTGAATCCCAGAGGGTACTGGCTTTCTGTGGCTTTAGCCCTTTGTGATGAGCAGAAACAGTTTGATATAGGACTGAAATGCATGTACACATTTGGACACTTTCAGTAAGCATGCACATACAACCAGTGATACACAGAAGAGGGGAAAAAAGCATCCACTTCCATTTTAAGAACCATGTGATCTTACAAAAATGTGTCCCTCAAACGCAGCTGGTTCACATGAAGCTCCTCGTCCTCTGCACTGGAACCTCCATCTTCATGGAAAGGCTTTGAGTTTAGTTTGAACAGACGTGAAGTCCTGCTGCGCCCCATGGGTTATGGACACACACACTGTTACATCATTTCTGATCCTCCTGGAAATCTGCTGTTAAATACATACATGATGTTTGTCCTAACATCTGGCCAAATGAAGGAAAAAAAACGCACAAACACAACTTTCTCCTGCAGCATGAAACATGAAGTCACTTTTTCTGAGCCTCCAACAAGGAACATAAACATCCCGTTACTGATCTGAAAACACCTGTGATTGGATTTTCTATAGCCTGAAAACAGACTCCCCGACAGACTGAATTACAACATTTTCAAACAGAATTAGGATATTTTTTTACCCCATAAGGCCAAAAAACTATCAAGTACTGAGCATTAGGAAAGTACCATTAGCACCATTTAGTTTGATGTGGAAATAGCTCCATGGACTGCATCTCTTGAGTTGATGTCACTACCAAAAATGGCCATCGCATTGATGCATTTCTCCTCTTTCTTCCAGATGTGGAAATGTGATAGAAAAGGTGAAAATCACAAGTCTGGTCATTTTTTCCCCAACTGTTTTTGTCACTTCTACTTCTAAACAGGATGTGAATATTATATGACGACACTGGTTGACACGTTCTAGTTGTAATGTCGTGTCAGAAAAAGGACACAACACGTTTGAGACACTGAACTAAATGAGCTGGATGTCAAAGTCAAGGAGTCAAAGTAGCCAAAGACACCGAAACACACAGGCTGCAGGAGATCGATTTCATCATTATTATGTAGACTATGCTTGATTTGCTCCTGGTGTCAACAGTTTTCATGCAAAATATTTGTTGAGAGCATTTACAACAAACTGTGACATAACTTAGAATTTCTACTTTAACCCTTAAAGGAATAGGCCACCCCCAGGCCAAATTCAGTGTCTCCCCACAGCCCCCAGACCTAAGTAAGTGTGTGGAAGCATTTTCCTGGTGA
>JAQQZY010000020.1:39224852-39236277 GCA_030068375.1 Ostorhinchus rueppellii
AGATTCGGACATTGGCTGGGTCACCAGGAAAATGCTTCCACACACTCACTTAGGTCTGGGGGCTGTGGGGAGACACTGAATTTGGCCTGGGGGTGGACTATTCCTTTAAAGACCCAAAAGCATGTACTGATACAAGATGTTTAAGACCTTCTGAACCATTAACTGTATTAATGTAATAAAATATTTGATTTAAACTGCAGTTTCTCAGCATTTCAGCAGCATCAGATGTGTTTTTCAGATGCATCCATAGACTCTGGAGTAGAACATGACACAACTATTGTCTTCTGCAGCAATAAAGCACATGCAGTTTGAAATATGATAATCATCGTTCATTAATTTGAATTAATCATGTGTTTTGCTTACCAAAAAAAAAAAAAAAGCAAAAAGAAAGCCATGTTTTGATAGAATGACCTTAGAATTTACTCCGAGCTTTTATCAACACCTAAATACAGAGAAAATACCTGATTTTCTAAAAAAAATAAATAAATAAAAAAAATAGTACACATAATATTATTAGAAATGGTGAAAATCACTTGGTAATGGTTGAAAGTAGAGCGAAATTATTTTGTCACCAAAAAAACAAAAACAAAAAAAACCCAAAAAAATTGTTCTGGTCTGAATGGGTTAAATTGACAAACATCACATGTATAAATAATGGTAAGATTCCAGGATCAAAAATCATTTTTAACCACTAACTGTTGTGTAGCTTTTAGTGAAGTAAGGTCCCATGGGGGGGGGGCTTCTCTGTCCCTCCAGAGTCCAGGACGTGGTGGCACATGGTTTACAGCCTGTGTTTACACAGCATGAAGAAAAAGCTCGCCGACAGCTCAGGTGTACAAAACATCTGCCGTGTTTGCATCTGAGACACTGGAGCAGCAGAGTTGGACCCAAGAGGCACATCCGAGGACGAGTCACAGATGAATCTGGTAATCCAGCAGGGGATGAACACCAGCACACCATCACCAACCGCAGCAGAAGACGACTTCACCAGCTAAGAATGATGGGAGTTTAACGTCTCAAGGCTGATATTTTGGCTTGTTTTGATGTAATGTCCGTTAAAAGAAAAAAAATAACATGATCAAAAATAGGGAAAGATGAGTCGGGCACCAGTTCCTGACAAACCCACTTCATTACCCACGATCCAACTTTGGAGGGTATTAAAAAAAGTCCCAGTGCCAACACATTAGATTGTCCAAAGGCAACAGAGTGTGAATGGCCAGGGAAAAAACTAACAAATTTAAAAAAAAAAAAGATAAATTAAAAAGGGGGACAAAATGGGACAGCATGTCTGGACAAGGTAGAGCCTGAGTCACCGCTTGTAATAGGCACCTGGAAAAAATGAACAGACAGAGATCCATCAGCAACTGGATCATTATCCTGCATTTTCTGTTCTACTGTAGTCTGGACAAGAACAAGTCTGACACCCTTAACCTTCCAGTATCCAGGTGAGCGCATTATACAAACGTTGAACTTCATGTTACAAAAGGTCACATTATTTTTTATTTTTTACTATTGCTTTAGGTCCAAATTCAAAAGTTGTTCATTTTTGCATGATTTTTAAAGGCGGGGTCTGAGATGTTTTCCTGGAGCATATTTCACTATACTGCTAAAATTCTCCTTCACACCCCGATTGCAAACAATTAAATGCTCAGACACAAAAATTAAAAGTTTTAGTCATCTGTGGGACCGACAGGACTGAAAAACAACATCCAATCATTTTGAGCACTCCCTCTAGATGAGTTAACAGTCATATGTCTATCAAAGTCAACTGTCATTTGTCCGTGCCTCGTCCCCCCTCCACGTGCACCCCTATTTGGGCATGAATTGCGTGTCCTTAGAAGCTTGGAGCTCCTACTGGGGAAACTGAGCCTGAGCTTGGATAGCTATATTAGCTAGCATACAAAGTTAAAATGGGTAGACACTTGGAAAGGCGGCAACAGCAGGTTGTAAACATAAAACTCTCTTAGAGAAGGAAGGCTAGTGCCAAGAAAAAGGCTTTAGAAGAGCGGAGGAGAGTGAACATGGGTGTGGCATATGGGCGGTGGAGTAAACTGAAGAAGCGGAAAGAGCTGCAAAGTGTATTTCTACTGGATAGGTAAGATAACATGATGTCTTTATGATTTTATTACAGTATTCATTGGTTTCTGGCATTATGTTATCATTTTAACAAATATCCATCCAGTTAGAGGATAGTAGAGGATAAAGTTAACTTTAGTGGGCTGTTAGCCTGACATCAGTCTGACTGCAGTCAGCTGTTCTTGCTAGCCCCAGATGACTTGGAACACGGATCAAAATAACAAGTAAAAAGTCCAACTTCTAATCTCATATACTGATAAATATAACTTGAAACAATAATCATATGTATTGTTTTGGTTCATTATGATGTTGTCAAGTATTTTCTTGACAACAAGGTTAGCATCATATAGGTCTACGGTTAGTTTATTGACGCTGCGCAGCACGCGTGAACGTTAACCTTAAGGAAAAAGTGCTGCGCGTTCTGGAGGCTGGAGGTGTGGCTTTGAAGGAGAGTCTGAAGAAAGGGGTTGGGACTTTTGAATTGTGTCTTTTCAAAATGTAGCCTGCTTGAGCCGTTTTGCTAACATCTCAGACCCCACCTTTAAATTCTGATGCAGCCACTAAAATCAGCACATTATAAACAATGTTAAATTACTACACTAACAAGTGAGAAAAATACACAGACATCATGAAGGTTTGTTTACATTACAAACATAGCATTTAAAGGGTTAAAATACAGCATTTCTTTAGTATTTAGTATTTTTTGTTTAAGGCACAAGTTGATAAAATTAATAAAAAATGTAGAACAAAAAAAGTTACAAAGTGTATGAAAAAGAAACTGACATTATAACGGCACTGTGCAGAAAAGGCCCTTTCAGTGATTGGGGGGCCTGTCTGGGCAGGACAATGGAGGGTTAAGAGGTTTTTCTTTTCAGCTGTCCACAGACGTCCACAGTGGAAACCAGAGGTCAACATGTCAACATTGACACGTTGACTCTGGATCATTCATGGAGCCTTTACACAGCAAGCGGTTCCTATTTATTGACCATTTTATTTTTCTTCTGATTATGCAGGCCTGGTATTATGTCCTATCCACACAATATGGACAATTTGCTAAATGTATGTTTGTCTGTATGCTTGGGATCCTCATCCACACTCGAGGATTTTAGGTCCTTAAAACAGAGAGGCTGAAACAGTTTTCAACTTTAAAAAAACAACAGTGGCACACAGGTGTTCTCTAAGGTTCCATACATTTACTTAGTCTTCGCAGTAACAAAAAGTTAGCGATTTTTATGTGAGCTCACGTTAGAGTTGGTGGTGATAAGAGTCTTTGATATGTCAGAGATTGGCAACACAAGGGATTTGATTGCTTTAGTATTTTTATGTCGTGTCATTTACTCCCTTTGGACACCTTTGTGTCCAAAAATGCCTCACTGACTTCCATTTAAAACTGTTTTTAATCTCACTATTACAATATAAAACCATCATCATATCCAATTTTATAAAAGGAAATCTGGAGGGCACAAGGATTAAACGCACAATGACTGTTTATCAGGTTTTTCTTGCGTTTTCATTGATATTTTGTCAAACAAAAGCCAGGCGAATAGAATTTTGTGTAATAAAAGTGAGAAAGAAAACATCCATTTTCACAAATATCTGTTGTGTGGACAGGCCAATAGTTTAAGAATTGTACCGTTAAATAGTGGGTATATGATAGTGACCACAGTAAAAGCAGCAGCTGTACGTGTCATACCTCTGTGAGCAGCCTCAGGTCTGTTCGATGCCCGAGGGGGTAAAGGATGGTTGTCAAAGCCGTAGCCAGGGTTCACATTCTCATAGTCGTGTACACGAGGCTGAGGAGGCCTGGTTCAGTCCAGGAGACACACACACACACACACACACACACACACACACACACACACACACACACGAAAAGCCCGGATTTGGAAGATGTTTGGATTTGTGCTTTAGCTCAGAATGAGGTATCGAGCCTCATACCTGACAGGCTTGTTGTGGTTCTTCTGCCTCTGGTACTCATACTCGTCTCGTGTTCTGGGCCGGACGACTTCCTCTGAGTTTGGCTGCAAACCAATGAAAATTATGCCTCCTTAGATTAGGTTTCTTACACTTGAGCATATGTGCACTTTTCGACTTTATGCACTACATAAAAACATTTCACCCAAAGTGAATATTGGAAAATGACAATGTTGATGCACATCTACCCGATAGTCTCCCTCCTGCCGCCTCCTCTCCATGGCCATTCGTTCCAGCGCCATCCTCTCCCTCTCTCGCTCCTTCTCTTGCTCCCGCTGTCTCTCTTTCTCCCGCTCCCGATTCTTCTTGTACTCCTTTTTCTCTTGTTCCATCAGCAGTCGGGCGATTTCCTGCCAGTGAGACACCATAAACTTACTTGGATAACAAACACACCCACAGCAAGACCACAAGATTTAATGTCTGGGTAACACACCAACTGCATGTCACTGCTCATGTGAAGTATCTGCATTTCTACTCAGAGAAATGCTCAAGACTGGGAGACATTTTCTGGATAGAACCTATTTACAGCCCTTCATAAATTCAACAAGACAAATGGCATCAGTTTTAGAATAGTTCATTTCTTCTTGCAGACGTTAGCCTAAAAAATGTCAGACATGGTTTTATTTATATTTTTATAAAGTTGATTCTATTGGCAGAACACAGGAAATTAAAGACTATAAAAATAGGACAGAGGAAAAAAAACAACTTTCCAGACTTCATGCCCATTCACCTCATCTTGTGCTACTTGAGCTGCATGCGACTGCATCTTGCTTGCCTGAAACAAAAAAAAATAAAATAAATAAAAAAAAAAAAATAATAATAATAATAATAATAATTCAAGATGTGACTGTTTGCCCAAACTGAGACGTATTGTTAATCAAATAACAGCAGTTTAACAGAAATAGTTCAACATGTACAAAACTTATGATTCATTAAATATCTCTAGCATACACCATCTGTTACTTGTTTTGGGATGATTTCAGTCTCATTGGCCTTTGGATTTATGTGAACAAATGAGTTTCCTTTATTTACCTTGATCTCCTCCTCCTGGAGTTTCCTGGCCACCTCCATGTCCTTCAGCTCCTGCTCACGCAGATCCAGCTTGATCATCCCTTTAGTGGCTTCGGTCAGTCTATGCTCCGTCTCTGATATGACTGCTCCACTCCCTCGGTGCACGATACGACCTACAAATGCCCACAGGGTATGTTAACCTCAGATTAGGGCCGAAAATACCGACCATTTATCAGTCAAATGATCTGTTGATTGATTTGTCCTTTAGATCAGTGATTCTCAACTGGTTGGTTGTGACCCAAAAGTCTACTTATGGAGCTGAACACTGACCATTCACACTGCTCAGCAGTAGGTGGCGGTAATGTGCTGTAATGATAATCATCACCAGATATTTGACAGCATAAAAGATCCAAAAATTTTTATCGAAATCATGCCAAAACTGAAGTATGACAACGCCTACATCAGATATAGTTTTACCTATATTAAGGACAAAAACTTCAGTGTGTTTAATACTTCAATAAGTGACTGAATACACTTTTAATATCAAGGTAAAATGTACCAAATTTAGTAGTAAAGGGACTATTTCCATTCATTGCGCCACCACCTGCTGGTCAGTTTGGTTCATAATTATTTTCAAAATACTTTCGTTGCTCTGAAATATGTGCAATGACAATAAATTATTCTATTCTATTGTATTCCGTGTTTTCAGACTGTGATATTCTGTATTATTTTAGGTTCGCAACACACATTTTCAATAAATCAAGTTGAGAAGTTTACCTTGCATCAATTTGGATTCACAGCCTGTCATGGAGGGGTGATAGTGGGTCCTGAAGCCAGACCAGTTGAGAACCACCACCACGTTAGATTATCCTTCATTTTCCAAACATCCATGATGACGTAAACAAATTACTTTAATCTTAAATGTCAATATGTAGTCACTTCACCACTCATAGAAGCCAATGAAAAATTGTTTGGCACATCAAATGGCTTCATTAATCATTACTGTGCAGAATTATTGTTGCAAAAACAGATTGATTCTTTGAGGACTACAACTGATTATAGCTTAATTAAAACAAATAAGCACCTTCATTTAAAGGGCTGCAGTGTGTTACCACTCGTATCTGTTTAATCCCTTTAAAGGCGGAGTGAGCAATTACTGAGAAACACTATTGATATTTGAACTCAATGGCCAAGACCTAACAGTGATCCCTCCCTCCAGTACTTCTTCAGATGCTTCACCCCTCAAATTCCCCCTGTGCAGTCCAGTGAGCCTCAGACACTCTTATGTGTGGGTCTGACCTATGACTTTAACTGAATCTGGATCAGATTGGAATTACTTCCTTCACTTTTAAAGCCCAGTTCAAACTACAGATTCATACAAAACTATGTGAAAAGGGTTCAGGTAAAAGGTGGTACAAGTGACCCTTTTCACAGATCCAGATCAACTCATGCCAGTTGACAGCCTCACCAGTACTCACTCATGTGAAATGTGCTTTTAGACAGAAATGCTGGATAGTGTAAGTTTATCTCAAGATTTATGGGCTGTAGTTTAGCCCTATAACACCATGCACAGTGTTATCATCTGCTGTTCTCCTGGTGAAATCCTGTCTAGACAGATGGTGTTTGATCTGGTGTTCTGTTTGGATCTCGTCTTGCTGGGAACCTTTGGTCTGAACTGGGCCTCATGAGGGATGATACAGTACAGTGGTATTAACCAGCCCTTTGTGTTAAAAACTATTCAACTAAAATCACAGCACATATTCCTGTCTTTACACATTGGAATCATTGGTTTGTTCATTCCAACAACTCAGCAGGTGATGCAAGGATGAGTAAATGGCACACGTCACAGCAGGAACAGTTATTGCAAACTGATTAAAAACATATTAGTGATTGTGATGCGAGATCAACCCACCACCCGGAGGACACCAGAGACCACCACAACAACAAGAGCAGTTCCAGCATAGCACACACACGCCTCCACAGAGCCCAGAGTCAGCTCAGAGTGGTACCTGTCTCTCTATTACCATGAGTAGGAGTGCCGGGACCCTCCCCTTGTCCAGAGTCCCACAGCTCCCAGGTGCCCCCTCTCCCTCTGTCACTCGTGTGCTCGTAAAACACATCTTCGGGGTTGGACTGGACCCGCTGCCGGCCCTTGGCCCTCCTCTCCCCCTCACCGTCGTTGTCCTCCTCCTCCCATGAAGCGCTGCCTTCTCTGGCCTCATCCTGGCTACGACCTGGTCCTTCATCATAGTCCTCCTGCAGTATTCTGTCCCTGCTCCGCGTCCTCACTCTATGCTTGTCTCTGTCTTTTTGTCTCTGTCCATCTCTTGCTCGGTTTCTATCTGCACTCTGTCCTCGGTCTCTAGATCTCTCTCTGTCTCTTCCTGCTGCTCTTGTCCACCTCAGGTCCTGCTCCCTGTCTCTTCTTTGGTCTCTTCTCCCATGTCTTTCCCATTCCCTGTCCCTGTCTCTGTCATAGGTTTTGTCCCTCTCTATAGGGTACTGTGGTGGAGGTGGTCTGGTTGGTCTCTCCTTCCTTCTTACCACTCTCTCTGCACCTCTGTCCGAGTCCCGGACTCTGCCCGTCTCTGTGGGCGTATACTCTGGGTACCTGTCCCCATGTTTGCCTCTGGGGGGCAGCAGGTGCTCTGGATATGGATCTGCATGCCTGCTCCGCCCACCCTCAGCAATTAGGTGGTGCTCAGGGTATCTGGACTGGGGTGCAACTGGGTCCTTTTTTGGGTACCTGCTCCTTTTGGGCTCTGATGAGCTATAATCTGGAGAGTAATCACAGTCTGAGCTCACAGGAGCATACACATCATGTCGGTGATTGGTGTGTCTGTCCAAGTCTAATGGTCTTCTCGCAGCTGAGGATAATGGTGGGGAACGAGGGAGAATGGGAGGACAGTGACGTGAAGAGTGATGGCAGATGACCATGGAGATGTGAAAAATAACAGAGAGGAATGAAGCTAAGATGGTTAGTAAGTTGAGTTTGTTATAGCACCTGTGAAGGTGATGGTAAAGGCACAAACAACATGCTTTAAATGTAGAGACTGTACTGGTTTTAGCTGCGCCCAACATGCAGAGATGTGGTTAAATTAAAAATAGGTTAGATCATTGGAAAAGGTTGGTTTAAAAAAAAAAAAAAAGACCTTTGGCATGAATGTAAAATGTTTCCAAAAATCTAAACTCTACAACAGGTATTTAACACATCAATCTGAACATGGTTTATATGTGCTGTTAGTATGGTTGGAACCTGAAACTGGCTTCAAGTAAGAACCAACATCAGAACAGCAATTACAGGGTATATATTAAAAAAAAAAAAAAAAAAAAAAAAAAAAAAAAACAAACCTGCTGAATTTCAGTTCTGCTTCTTGGTTCCTAAATCCTAACCCATACGTTTAAAGGCGGTGGTGCTCAGGGTATCGCATTCAGCCAAGACTTGACTGTTTAGATCAGGAGCGAAGCCATAAAAAATAAATAAATAAATCTGTGATAAATGGTGTAGTGTGGCTTCACTTAGGAAAAGACAACAATGTTGGGGCAAAGTGTAGTACATGTGTAAAGCTAATTATCATTACATTCTTGTCTTATTTTGGCAGTTACACCAATCTGTGGTCAGAGCTTCATTTGTTGTTTGTCCTTTGATGATTTGGATACAGCCCTTTCACTACACTATAAAACCTATCATTTAAATCAAAGAAACTGAAAAAAAAGTGTAAAAATCTAAAAAAAAAAAGAAATGAAAATGTATAATTAATCAATAAAAGTATAAAAACTATTTAGTTATCTGCTAATAAAAAAACAACAACAAAAAACTACAGAGTAAGGAACATCACTGTCAACAAATTTAAAAAAAAAAAACAGATAAAATATATTGGCATTTATTTATTTATTTGGTAACCATTACCTAAAACCAATAATTGAATAAAGTCTTTGTGTGGGGAAACACACTTCTGAATGTATGAAATAAGGATCAGAGTTTTTTTGTTGTATGCACTAAATAAGGGATACAGATATATTTGTCATGTAAACCTGTGCACTTCTGGTGTGTATTTCAATGTTTAGGAATCAGAAGAGGGAGTCAAGTCCATAAATAAAACATGAAACAAAATGAGAATTGATACAATTCTGTTACCCATCATCTAGCCTAATCTTTATCTAGGAGGCTTATATTCAACAAGAAATGCTAAATTGTAATTACAGTCAATCATAACCATAGTCTGATAATTTCAAGAAAAAAAAAAAAAAAAAAGCAAAACAAAACAGCCTTCTGGGAGTTGGCATGTGACTCAAAAGTTTGAATGAAAACAAATAAGTGGAAAAGCTGATGGGAGACTAGTCGTGTGTGTACACAGAGTCAGCTCAATGGAATCTGACCGATCTAACCGGCTCCAACACCAAAGAGACAGCGCTGTTGAAGACAACCTGACTAATACCTGCTCAAGATACACTGTCTCTTTTGTCTGATCACTTTGAATGCACTCTTCCTTTTTTCCATCCGTCTCTATTATTCTGTATGTGTGTGTGTGTGTGTGTGTGTGTGTGTGTGTGTGTGTGTGTGTGTGTAAAGAGGCAACAGGCTCTGCTCTCATGGTGGTTCATATGTTACTATGATTCAAAAGATTAAGAAAGTAACACTACTTTTTTTTAAAGATGTGGCTGAATATTTAACTATGCCTGAGCAAAAAAACTAGGGAAATGGAAAAGATCTGATGCAAGTGGATAGGAGTCTGAAACAGGACAGGTGTGTGCACAGGCAGCCAGAGTAAATAAAAGGAGGCTCATACTGCCTCAAATGCTCACATGATTGTGCAACACCTTGCTGAGCGTGTTATAGTAAACACAGTCAGCTTCACTGCGTTACAAATACTCTGTGGACCAACCAGCACAAGATAAAGCACCAAAACATCACACAGTCTATACACTGTTTCTATCAGCTACAGGTCCTTTCCTGTATATATAAACATGAACATACTATAGGAATTTTCAACTTGTGTGTGGACTCTGCTTTTGCCCTGCTTTGCATCTGATTGTTTACTTCACCTTTGTATTTACACATAAAGCTAACCTCCAGTACAAGTACGCCAACAAATACAGTCACCTCCAAAAGTATTGGAACAGCAAGTTCAATACCTTTGTTTTTGTTGCATACTGAAGACATTTGATTTTCAGATAAAACAATGAATATGACACAAAAGTTCAGAATTCCAGCTTTTATTTGGTGGTTTTTAAATCAAAATGTGTTAAACTTTCTGAATTGAACTTTCTGTTCCAATACTTTTGGAGGTGACTGTATATAAAAGCCTAAAAATCAACAGCAGCATGGCAGTCAAAGTATTAATTAATCTTACCGAAGATCTGAAGCAACAGGGAACAAAGAAAAGCTTAAAACACAAGTATCAATGTAGACTGATAATGATTTATACTGTTATGTTTTCAACTGAAATATTTTCCATGTTTCCCTTTGTTCTAGCTCAACATCTAGAAATGAGACAAATGCAGTTTATGATGTATCCAAAATATGTGCTTCTACATTAGACTAAATTCAATTACAGCTTACTAGGGTCAGCCAGCTGAGAGAGCTCTGTGAAGTACACTGCTCTTCTACATTCAAAGTCACCTGGTTTAATACCTATACCTATCTCAGCAGCAGCAGCGGCATTTCACTTCCTCATGCTGATGTTCATGTTCACATGTGGCCTGTGCATACACAGTTGTAACACCTTTCTTAATGAACACACAACGACGACTCACCCAGAAAGATAATGTGTGCATGAAAATAATTATCTGCATATGTGACACTGGGATCCTCACCACTAGGTTACATAATCATGACAAATGTCGGATAATAAACAAAGATTGTGATGTGGGCATTAGTACAACCACAGATAATGTCAAACATTCCTCTAGAATGGGAGTGAAAGGACAAATTATTTCACTGTAGGAACATGCAAGCCTCTCTTCAAGGTTAATTTTGTGCTTAAAATTGCATAACCAAATCTTAGCCTCAAGTCGGCAACAATCCACCGCAACATGCAACATCAAATGGGCAGTTGCACACATGAGAGCTGAAAAACCTGGTCCACAGACAAATGGGCAATATCTTTAAACACAAAGGGTGCACATCGTTAGCCTCAGCATAACTGCACAAGTCATAAATTATATGGACAAAAGTATTGGGGCATGTTGAATTCAGGTGTTTCTTTTCTAATAGGGGACTAAGTAACAAAACAAACAATCATGACAAATGTCTTAATAAAGTACTACATTGTGATAAATACCACAAATATTGATGTTTATATGTCAAATCATCATGAAAAGGACATCTTACAACTGTAGCCATGATGTCTCCCAATATTTT
>JAQQZY010000020.1:39249060-39261289 GCA_030068375.1 Ostorhinchus rueppellii
ACATACACATATACACACACACACACACACTTTTTTTAAGCTGTTTTGCACTACGCACCACAAGAGAGTGGTCTCTTGATTTTGTTGTACATATGTATAATGACAATAAAGGCATTCTATTCTAGAATAACCTTATGTTCTTTATCTTCAGTAAACAATGGCAGATCATGGAGCAATCCTTCAGTCTAGAAGCTCCATGGTGCCTGTTTAATCAAGTGAAAATAATTACTCACATATGAGCAAACATAAGGGCACCAGCTAAATTAATGAGGCACACTGAAGCTTCTAAAAAACAGACAAGTTACGATGCAGAGTGCTGTTACAACAATAATCCTCCTCAGTATTTGTCAGTGTGTTCCATATCAATTCCGGGTGCTACACTAATTGTGTTGTCTAATTTACTGCATAACTAGAGCATTGGTGGCTTCTGTGTGTCACAGCTGCAGTGCATATGTAGGAATGCGATGCACTGGGCCTGATACAGTATTGTTGTGACATACTGCACCATTCACACACTGAACTGTGTGGCTAGCATTGGGTTTATGTCGGCTTAATCAGCCTGCAGCCACTGACGCTGCAGTTTACTCCGTTAGACTAGACAAATTTTCCAGTAGGCAAAAGCGCAATATTGGACTGCTTCCACTTAATGCTATTCTCTCTGCTAAAATATTTCAGTGTGTTCTTTTGCAAAATAAGCAGAAGGTAACTGAGGAATGTAGCAGGGCAGCTTCTCAAAAATAATCCACAATGAAGTGTTTAAACACAATGTCTAGAAATGAAAACAGTTGTGTTTCAGTTTAGTTCATCTCAATCCATTCAAGGCATTTTGAATAAACTTCTTTCTTGTGATGTGGGGAAAACAAAAGCAGAAGGTGCTGCCCTTTGAAATGAGGTAGGGTGGGGGAAACTACAAGAACATGGGTGTTTGTTGTTTCTTACTTTCTTGTTCCTGAAGGTTGTAGGCCAGGCAGTGGTCCTCCAGCACAGCAAAGTCCCGGCACACTGAAAAGCACAGAAGGAATCAACATGACAAATTAATATCTGATACAGGAAAAAAAAAACCTCCAGTTTCAACAACTCAATGATTGACTCATTGATCAAACTGTCTTAGAGAATGTATTTCACATGTGAACAGTCTGTCTACCTCCATGAAACGGCAAGGTTTAACAAAGTCCTTATATGCAGGAGTAGATGATAGACACCTTCAGCAGAAAACTGGTTAAAGGATTTACAGATTGGTTCTTTAACAGTGCATCATATATAAGGGGGCTAAAATTAAAATTAAGAAAAACTGCATTCACAGGAGGACTGGAGGGTTTGACCTGGCTTCAGCGTTGACTACAACTTCCACATTAAACCCACTTTTGTGTTATGTAGGAGGCAAGTTGATAGTCTATTGCTCTTTGAAATTGAAATGTGTCTCATAAGTAATAAATTACACTAAACAGTGTTGGTTACAGCCTATATATTCACAGCCTGAGCAGAGTGCGGAATGTGAGTTACAGGGAGGAGTTTACAACATAGGGCTTGCATTTAAACATTAGTGATGCACAGTAGCCACGGCACCAAAATGTCACGGTTCCTACAATATACCAGAAAACGTACCCAGAGCAAGTGAATGATGTTTTTTTTTTTTTTTTTCTTACTGATGTGATAAGACACACACGCTGCTACAGCTATGGAACAGATCAGCTGATTGGTGCTCAAATCTTCAATATCTAACTGTCTCAATACAAAACACAGCCAAATGTCAGGTTAAACAGAAAGGAACTACAGATCAGTGGTGCTGAAAGCTGTGTTTCTCTGTTATAATACACATTCTACATCTCGGCAGCCACGTCATTGTTCCAGTGGACAGAGCTCTGTGGAACCCTAAACTTAGCCGTGGGACAGATACAGGGTGACAGGTGCAGATGTCGCTGCACAGCTGTAGCAGCGTGTGTATTTTATAACATCAGCAAGAAAAAAAAAAAAAAATCATTTGCTCCGGGTGTGTTTATCTGGTTTACTACGAGCCATGACATTTTGGTACTGCAGGTACTGTGGATCACTAATGTTTAAATCCCAGCTCTATGTAAATGCCTCCCTGTAGCTCAAGCAAAAGTTTTTAAACTCACAAGCAAAGAGGACTGATTTATAAGAGAAATTATCTTTTTTTTTTTTATTAATTAATTTATTTTTTATTATTGCCACTTACTGTCTTTTGCCCTCAAATCTCTGTTTTGGTTGCAAATCCATTCTTTTTGATTGATGTATAAATAAATTTCTCTCTTCAGTAAAATGGATAAAAAAATAAGTCAATAAAATAAACAGGTTTTACAAACAGTGAACAGTCAAAAATTGACAAATTAAAACAAAAGCGTATTGATATATTTCAGTACACATCTAAATTGCTCTATGTTTTTTGGGGGGCTTTTTTGTTTGTTTTATTGCCAGGCCCTAACTTAAAGACTGAGACATTTAAAGTTGCACATCTACTGTATACTTGGGACAGATTTGAAACATCAACCACTAGTGTAAAGGGATGTTGGTGTGTGGTTTACTGGTATTTTTGGTCTTCTGAGACATGAAGTGAAACAGTGAATGAGGAACCATCACTCAGGCATGGACTGAAAGAGCCTGAAGAAGACTGATAAGAACAGACGGAAGTTGTGGGTGTTTGGCATATAAGAAAGCGCAGCCTAAACTACTGAAAAGTATATTTGATACCGGCATGATGAACAGAACTGTAACCACAAAACAATGAGGAAAGTAGAGAAAAACAGGGATTTTCATCTGGGTGATGAGTCAACAATGCTGACAATCAAAATTCACAATTAAAACAAAGGGATAGAGACTCAGACAGCAGCTGATATGAAACTGATAAATCAGTGATTGAAATTTGCTCTTAGAAGGAAATTTGCAGAATAAATCAGAGTATATTTTCTGTGTTTCTATGTATATTTTCAATATAAATGATACTGGCAGTATTATGGCAATCAGCCTATTATAGCACAGTTTGTATTCATGATCAGCATTCATTATTAGTTACTGCAAGGAAACGTTTCTCACTTGAATTTTTTTTAACATGCATTTTACACTGAAATAATAAAATGTTTCTGTGGTCACAGCAATCCTTTCCATTTCAATTGCATATGTAATGCTCCCATACTCACTACAACACTTCACTATGATGATGAGTTTGGCAATTGATTTAACTCAGAATCTCTAGGTATCAATTTTATTGGTTCCGATTTTAATGCGGTATCAATCCAGTTAAGGATATTTCAGGATTAATACAGCTTCTGCCTGAAAATGAAAGACTCTCAGAGAAATAATGCTCTAATTTTCAGAAGGATCCCTTGAACCTGGTCTACTGTTAAAATATTATCATTATTATAAAGTAGGGGTGCACTTGTTTGTACTGAACCGTTTCGGTTTGGGGCCGTCGTTACAATATGGAGGCAAGGTTCTCCCTAGAAATTTATAGTATCCTCCTCTCCCCCCCCCCACACACACACACACACGACTTCATGTGCTGGGTACACACAAGGTCGTTTTTTCCTCCTCAGCTACACGGGACATGGTCACTGCCAAGGACGCAACAAAAAATGCAGAGATCGTTCTCTGATCATCAGGCTTCTTCTAACGCTTGCGTTTTGTCATGGTGCGCGTCGTCGAGATGTAGACAGGAAGTGAGTTTACGTGTAGTCAGATCCCGACCAATAAAAGTGCTTTATTTAATGCATTACATCATATCCAACCAATGGGAAAAAAGTCTCAAGCTAAAACCTCGTGATAGATGCAACTCCTTGAGATTTCAAAGGAAAAACATTGTGGCACTGGAAAATAGAGTGCATGCCCGCAAACCGGATGGATTTCGGTAGACTTTAGAAAATTTATTGGGGAAAATAGAAAAAAATAAACCACCCTAAATTTGAAAGTTAGTGTAGCAGCGCTGAGTTAGCAGTATACTGGCACAGTGCCATTGTTCCATTGTCTGGGGAGAACCCTGTGGAGGTGTACTGAATGAATACATGTAACCTATGTGAAGAATGCAAACAGGTAGCAGGGAGGACACAAACAGAACCCATGTGCAGGGTTTCCTCTATATACATTAAAATTAAAAAAAAAAAAAAAAATTTAAAAAAACCATGACAACAGAGAGTATAACAGAGGCACAGAAGCCAGGGTCAGACGTTCAAAGTGTGATGAGTTTCATTTTTGGTATGTTGCAGCTTTGTGGCACAAAAGAATAAATGGGTTCCTTTATAGCAGGGGTCACCAACCCTGGCCCTCGAGAGCTACTATCCTGCATGTTTTAGATGTATCCCTCTTCCAGCACACCTGATTCAAATGATAAGCCTATCATCAAGCTCTACAGAAGGTTGATAATGACAGTCAGGTGTGCTGGAAGAGAGAAACATCTGAAACATGCAGGATAGTAGCTCTCGAGGACCAGGGTTGGGCACCCCTGCTTTACAGCAAAAACTTTTTTTTTAACTCAATGTGGGTTTTTCAACTATATTTAAGTTTTCAAGGTTTCCTCCAGATTTAATTAAGAAGAAAAGGGTGATCGCAATTCTTCAAGACGAGAGGCAGAAGTACACGTGTGTAACAGGTGTCCTAAACACCACCATTTCTGGGAGGATGATTACCAAGGAAACATCAGTGATATTGTCAAGAGAATCAAGAGATAAAAAGTAGGGAAAACACAGAGTCCTTTGATGGGTAACCTGCAAAACCATGGGGATGGATTAAAAAAAAAAAAAAAAAAATTTGTGGGTATGGGCACGGGTAAAATTAAAAGAAATGCAGGTGGGTAGTGGGGAAGGAAATGTAAAAAAAAATAAAAGATTCATGACTGTAATAATTTGCAGGACATTTAATGATTATGATTATCTAATTTGACTGTGGTTGATCCACAGCTTTGTTTGTTTGAATGTGAAGTGAGCTTCTCTGTTTATCCAGCCACAGATGTCCCTGAGCAGCACATATTAGAAATTTACTGATGTTATTTGTTTTAGCCAAAAATAAAGCCATTAAAAGTGACTTGCTGTGTAGACAATATGTTTAGTCACAGGTCAGCTCAGGACTTTTAACCTCACAATATCACTGATGTTTCCATGGTAACCCTCTTCTATAAACGCTGGTGTTCAGGACACACAAACACACGAATGCACTTCCTGATTGGATTCTGAAGTTCAGCCCCTCATCTCAATGAATTGCGACCACCCATTTCTTCTTCTCAAACAAATCTGAATGAAAACTGTGAAAAGTTAAATATAGTTGCCTTTGTTCATTCAATGTACACTGTGGCACACACCACTGACACTTCGATGTGGTCTCAGCCCCTGTTGACAAGTAAACTGGAAGAAACAATACACAACATCAGTCATTTCAAACCGTTTCCAGGTCATGCGTGAAAAACCTTTACTGAACCTGCTCCTCTTCAGTCATCTTATTGTGAGGTCACATTCACAGAACCTCAAGGAATGCTGTGAGGCGTTCAGAAACATTGACTAAATTGCAGTGTTTGCCATAAACGAACATTGAACGTTCAAAAATACATGATGTGAGGTGTCTGTTAATGCACAAATGACTAAACAATATTTTGTAAGATAGGTAGTTATGAAGCACCCCCCCCCACACACACACACCTCCCACCGGTCTCCTTCACTGTATCAAAAACATATCGAACCAAAGACCCCAGTGCCGAACCAAAATTTTTTCGTACCATTACGAACTATTATGTACTATTAGTACTATTATGAATAGATCTCAAACCACTTGTATACATATATTGACTATTAAACGAAAAATCTTACTCATATTGTTAATTGCTCATTTAAATGACCATCAATATGAGTCAGAAAAAGATCCATCCTCCCGTTCTTACCCCCTCCACACTCATACAGCCAGCCTCGTAGGCTCCCCTCACAAAGATGATTTCATCCAAACCAAAAATGAATACCCATCCACAGATTTTTTTTAGGCAATGCTTTGCTGTGCAATACATAAACTGTGGAAAGTTTGCCAGTGTACTGACAGCACAAACAGACGCCTATCTCCAAAAAACACCACAGCTGAACCAGTGCTCCACATTGTCTGGGTGGGGTACATGGAGAATAAAGTCAATGAATGACTACTGGCATAAACTAATGCTGTAGATAAAAAAATGACACCTCCATGAAAAAAAAATGTACACTAATAGTTGAAAATAGTTTTTAAAAGTTTAACACTACATTTCACCACTGACATAACACTTCACCTTAGAGGCCTTGAGTCTACATATGAGGACAATGAACAATTTGGGGATTTCTGCATTCTACTAATTTTAAAATTGTAGTCCTAATCAGTAAACATGTTCATTTGTCTTCTAGTAGCAAAAGCACAACAGCTATTATTGTAAAACAACATGATGGCATCAAATTCAATGAAACTGTTCTCCAGTAGAATGTGAGATAAAACAAGTAGGGGTCCAAGTATAAAGTGTAGAGCATGGACGATGTATTGGGTTATAGATGTCAAACACATCAAAGCATTTAGCTTTGTTGTCTTTGCCATGTTATAGCACTGGAATGAACAGTTGTATGGGTTTTACCCACCAGTACAGTTGCAGCCTGAGTTCAGAGACAATATTTGGTTATCAGGTCCTACTAATCCAAAATGACGAGAAATTAAAACTGACATCAACATATGAATTTAAGATTGATTTTAAAGCTGACCAGAACTCAAAGCCCAAAACCCTATCAATCCTAGTTTTCTTCATCTGCAGCCAGCTGTACAGCTGGAAAGCTCACAGTATTTACTGAAACTCCTCCAACAGTTTTCTCAGTCTCCCTCTGCTCACTAGCCAAGCAGTAACAAATGCATGGTCCTCCTCTCTCTGACCAGAATAACAAGCATCCTGCTGAGCAGATGCTTCACACTAACAGGATGACTCCTTTCTGGCAGAAAAGCAAACCAAGTCTGTGTCAGAGAAAGCCCTGCTGTCCACCTGCTTCTAGCCTCGACATCATCAAAACTATGGCAAACACAGGACAATGTTTTAAATGTGATGGACCCCGAAGCCATTATCCCTAAGATTCCTATGATGAGATTCAAAAACAGGATTTCCCCAGACTTTCTGAGGTGGACTAAAGAAGAGAGATTTGCAGTTAGTTTAACTTTTGGGGGGTTTTTTTTGGACCATTATCTTAAGTATGTTCTGAAATAAACCTGGCAAAACTTACTACACTCAGTCACAACTCCCTTCATTTTTCCAAATAAAATGTTTGACATTTAATTCAGCTATATTAACTTATATTGTATGCATAAGAAGAACATGTTCAAATGTTATTGCTAACCAAGGATGCCCACATCTACATTTGACCTGTGGGTTTTTGTTTTTTTGTTTTTTTAAATCGAAAAGAACATAAATGCTTTCATTTGTCTTTTAGAAGCAAAAGCACAACACACTAATCAGTGTTAATCTGATATCAGAAAAGAGTGTCCCTGTTTCAGTATAGTTTCATGAATATATTAATGTTAATACCATAAGTTCAACTGAGATATCTTTAATGTTAATTAGCTACTCATTTTGCTGAATATTCTGGGTTTTCGTTCATTTTCAGAGTTTCACAAGAACTGTAGTTACAATATGGTGCTGGAACATTTAAACATAATTTTAAAGTATTACCATTATAAGAATCATTAAGAAAGCAGGCTAACGGTGTAGATTTTCAAATCACACTCATAAGCAAGAAAAAAAGTGAAATGAATATGTAAACAGATGGCATGTGTGCAATGAGGTAATCTTTCCAATTTCTGCAGGTGTTTGTGAGTAAATGCAGTGTGGTTAAAAACAACAACAACACGGATTCATGTAGTTCCTCTGACTTTAGCGGTTCTGTTTACAATAACAAAGCCACAGTATACATATAGTATCTCACTAGACATAAACCTTAAAGAATTATGTTAGTGAAAATACAGGGCAAAATGTGGTAGAAAACTTTTTCTAGCAGATTTGTTCCCTTTTCAGTCATCCCACGAGCTTCACCAAAATGTCAAACCACAACCCCACATGATTTATTGTATGTTCTTTAGCTCCACCAAAACTCTTAGGTGCCGCAGGAATTTCAATGAGAGGGAAAATCCTGAAATATGTAGTCTAATAAAATAAAATATAACAAATCGACAGCATGTTGATAGCATACGGACACAGGACAATTTCAGTTTATTATGCCCTCTTAGCATAAATTCACTTAGCTAAAACACAGTGCTAGCACCAAGCACACCTCCATGTCATCATCTAGCTAAATATACGACATTAACTCTAATAAAATTATATTTATCTACACCAGTCTAGCACCATAAGAGATAGTATGCCCTGCCTCCCATAGCTCCTGGTCTAAGTGAACCTGAACAGTAAACGACACAATAAAGGGGGGGGGGGGGGTCATTGTACTCGTCACCCAGCCTAACCATCGCCTTGTAACCCTGACTGGAGGCACATCCTGACAGGGACACACAACCTGCCACGACATCTGTTCCTGAAGAGCCTAATCAGTGCTGCCTACCTGACTCCAGCTTTCGGATTACATTCACTGTGGGAGTAACACTAGCAAGCTACGCTAACCAAATAAAAACCGTGATATGTCTGAGCGGGTACAAACACCTGTGCTGCATTAGCCCTGCTGGTGCTAACTGGCTAACTAGCTAGCTAAACAGCCTGTCTGCTTTAACATTTAGTCAGAGAATATACTGTGTTCGTTACCTTCTTTCACTCCAGGTAGTTTTTTCTGGTCGATGCTAACGTTACATTCAGCCATGTTGTCACTGATAATAAGTCACAAAACTGCTTGACGTTGAAATATACTTCCGCGTTTCCTCCGAAGGTTAACCGCCGGATGATTGATCGCCTTCACTCATAAAACCGATGGATGGTTCAGATGGGGGACGGCCTTCTGATTAGTTTCAGTATCCACCCTCTCTCTCTATACGTCTGTGGTGTAATTACTTGGCAGCTTCTCCACTGAAGAAGCTAGCGCGTCGGGTTTTCACGGAGCATCCCTCCCTCTGACCCTTCTTTCTCACAACCGGCCCGACAACACACACACTTAACACACACTTTCCGGTGACTAATGTCAAAATTAAAGACGAAGGTTTATTTTTAAGGATGGCATTTAATACTTATTTAATGAGTCACATATTATTATTATTATTATTATTATTATTATTATTATTATTATTATTATTATTATTATTATTATTATTATTTGGGTTGAAATTACTTATTTCAATATGCTCATATTTTTATGCCTGTGCCATTCCAAACCATGTAACAGATGTAAATATTTGTTTTTGGACAGAATGTGAAATGTTTTTTCGAGGAGTGGAAAGGAGTATCCGTTTCAGTAAAATTTCTGCACAATACAAGGGAACAACAAATCTACATTTACGCATTTTCTGACACAGAATTTTGAATTGCATTGTTTTTTTATTATCGCGGCAGCCCATAAGGTGGGTAAGTAGCCTGTAGGTATTTGCAGATACTTCATCAGATCTGTGGGTCATAGGAGCTGCATCAGCATGTCCTCCTTCTACGTGACTGCACAATTTGGAAGTATTTTTTTATTCTTGGCGAACAAGTGACAAAACCGCGGGACGGTTGAAATTATGTGCCGGCTTTGGTTGGTTATATTATAAGATTGATCAATGAACACATACTTAAATTTCAATTAAGCTAGTTTCATTTTGGGCTGAAATATTATGTTGTATCCCATTATGTTGTAGCCCATCATATTCAATGACACAATCCAGCTTTCAAGGCCGTTATATGTTAAATGCAAAGCGAAATGTTTATAAAGGGATGTTTAAAACCAGCATTATATGAAAAAAAAAAAGCGTATTTTTTACTGTTGTAGTTCACTTAATTTGAACACCAAGCTGCTGTATTTTAATATATGGTTCGTTAGGCATATTTTTAAAAAATGTTTCTTTAATTCCAAAAGGTAAAGTACCAAGTTCCGGTTTAATGTTGCCTACAGCTGGTTGACTTGACGTAACCCCCTTCCGCTGGGGTTAGTAGTGAAGAGTCAGCAGCCGCTGCAGTAGCTGCAAGAAATCTGTAGCATGTTGGGAGAGGATAGCCCCTGTCTGCACACTGTAATTCCATGACCTAAATCTACAGCCCACGTTCATAAAGAAGCATAGAGGCACAGTCTGGGAGCACAGTTCATGTTGAAATGATCAGACAGAAAAGCATGCTGCCTGCAAATTCTTTGTCCACTCATTCAGTCACACCAAGCACACATACACACAGGCACATGTACATCATGTGATTTGATAGCTGGTTTTATGATCATGTGACTGCGCCCTCCAGTGTCCACCGCTAAAACTTTCAGGTATCTGCCACACCTGCTCAAATCTCAAACACCAGACTGTATTACATTCAGCAAAGACAAAAGACCCTCTATCTGGTAATTGCAATATCTGGATCTTGTACTAATGGCATTCCAATCTGTGGTCATAGCATCTCGTACTGGTCTGAATTGACAAACTACTGATAATGTCATCCTCACCAAGAATAAATATTTCACTGAGTCTCAGTTCAAGAAATAAAGTCTGACAAATTCATTTCCTACTCTCTGTATCAGGGAGGGATTATTTCATAATGATAAGATAAGGGGTCCTTCATGGTAGTTTTTGTAGTTCAACTGGACTGGTTTTGCACTTTTGAAAATGTTTTGTCTCTCATCCAGGAGTATTCCACCCCTGGACAGTGGCCCTGACCTTCATACAGAATACCCACTAACACACCTGAAACCCAGGAAACCTAACACGTAAGGTCAATAACATATGGCAAACGCAACCTCCACAGACCACTCACCCTACAAGATTTTAAGTCTGCTTTCCCCAAGAGTAAATAGAACTGATGAAGACTTTTGGAACAGCCTAGCTGAACTATGAAAACAAACAGGAACAATGACAATGACAAATGAGAACATATGCACAGATAAGGTGTCTAAAGTATTACTCTCCAGTGAATGCAATGTGTTGTTGCACTTTTTCAGCTCTAGACTCAAAATATATATTTTTGTCAGACTTGTATACATAAATACCACAGGAAATGAGGTGTTAAAATGTCAGAACATCAGTCACAAATAACACAGTAACAATGATAAGCAGCATTAAACACATTAGTCACTGATCACACAACTGTCTGGCCTTCATGCTGTTAAAACACTATCTCTGGACCTTCACGCTATTATTTCTGAGCATTGCCAACACAAATAACAATGAAGCTTCCTCCCTGCATTTGAGAAGCCATTGATGAACATTTATATACTTTGCGGCATCATATCATTGCTAGGTATTTTACTCTGATAACTTCTGTGACCTAACTTCTGGTCTTAATTGAAAGTGAGCTAGTTAGTTAGTATTGGTGGCCTAGTTCATGAACTAACCAGTCATTGGTCGTAGATGGTCAGAGGGATTGTGTACAATATTTGATGCCACTGTGTATATCAACACTATATCAGCCTAAATATTTATAGTATTTCCTTACAAATCAACATGGATTAGATTAGATTCGATTAGATTCAATTAGATTTGATTGAACGTTATTGATCCTTTGGGCAGAGCTCTCAGGAAATTAGGGTTACAACAGTAGCACAACACCAAATATACACACAAGAAAATATCAAAACAATAACTATAAAAAACAGTTGTGATAAAAATAATAATTGCACATTAGGAAGTACTAGTAGAAACAAGTAGCAAAGTAGTAGTAGTAGTAATAATAATAATAATAATAATAATAATAATAATAATAATAATAATAATAATAATAAGTAGCTAATTGAACCGCCAACTTATCGTGGTGGAGGAGTTTGAGCACCCTAATGACCCTAAGAGCTGTACTATCGGGGGCTTTTTGCCCCTGGTAGGGTCACCCATGGCAGATTGGTCTTAGGTGAAGGGCCAGACAAAGAGCGGTTCGTGGGCCCACCACCTGTGGGGGGACACAGAGGGGTCGGGTGCAGTGTTGATCGGACAGTAGACCGAGGCGGAGGCCTTGGTGGTCCAATCCCTGGCTTCATAAACTGGCTTTTAGGACATGGAATGTCACTTCTCTGGCGGGGAAGGAGCGGGAGCTGGGGGAAGAGGTTGAGCGTTACCGACTAGACATAGTCGGCCTCACCTCGACACACAGCTTCGGCTCTGGAACCCAAGTCCTTGAGAGGGGTTGGACTTTCTCCTTTGC
>JAQQZY010000020.1:39288733-39300050 GCA_030068375.1 Ostorhinchus rueppellii
TACTGTCTAGTACACACACACACACACACATATATATATATATATATATATATATATATATACACACACACATACACACACATACACACACACAATCTATCTATGGTGTATACATAACTCATAAATACAAATAACTGTGTAATTTACTGGAGGAATGTAATATGTGCACTTATAACCTTGAAAACATATGGATCCAATGAGGCACAGATGCCAAACTTACAACATACACACATCCCTTCAACCCAAATCCAGTCCAGAAACCTAGTGTGGAACCAGAGGGTGGGGCTTCAGTTGCCTGATCTCTCACCACCATGTCAGTGAAACAGTGCACATGAGTATGAGAAAACAGAGGACGGGGGACAACCGGACAGAGGGTGTCACTGACCTTGTTAGCAAACATCCAGCTAGATCTGATGAGCTAAGAGCAACAAAAAAAATTTGATTGATGAAGGGATCAGTGAGGGATGACGAAGAGCAGGAAAATGTGATGGTGTGAGAGTTCAGACTGTGCTGGAAACTGCTGCTTTTTTTTTGCACAGGATTTGTTCAGCTGAGGAGAAAGGGAGGACATAAAAGACAGCCTCAATAACTCACTGTCTCTCAGTCAAACATCAGCTACCACTGGAGGTAAGTTCTGCTAATGGTGGTGTCATGGGGCAGATTACAGAATAATAGCAAAGTATTTCTAGGTCAATAACTTGGCTAGAACAAAACTAACAGTAGGTTCAGAAGGTGAAATCGGAGCAAGTGTGATTACACTGGGCAAATGAGAGAAGCTTAATGCATCTAAAGTGTAAAAGTATTGGTGATTAATAGCCAATTAATCTGTCTGGTTTTACCTTAATTTTATTTTATTTTTATGTAATTTATTGGCTTTTTAACAGGGGCGTTGAAATATTTATTAATATTGCTGTAAATGCATCAGAGTTAGTCTAAGGGCTATTTTTCATCTGCAGTCTCTGGACAGATGTTGAATCAGCCTAAAAGATGATCTGACGGTAATTTTAAATTACCAATAAATCATGTGAAATAATGTATGAAGTAATACCTTGGTTAACATCGATACCATAAGTAAATGATAACATTATTTGTTGATGTTTGTTACTGCCTTTTACTGTTAATCAAAAGAAATAATGTTGAACAAATCATATGAATTCATATGAATGCCATTTACAAATGATTCCTGCACACATTAGTATTAAGTATTGAATAACTGTTACTTAATAATTACGACTGCAGTAACTAATGTTAATGTACAATTAGAAACCTTATAATGACCTATTAAATAAGTGTCAATTGATACTTATTACGGCCTTACCTGTTAAATAAGGTAAATAGGGTGGTAATGAACCTCATGTAGCCCAAGCAGCGATGGGTTCAAGGGAAATGATACAGTGACAGTAAGAAAAGATGGTCAGAGGGTAATTATTCCCTCCAAGATCACTATTTTATTATTATAAATGCAACAGTTTCTAATGAAATGATAAAAATGTTTTTTAAAAAAAACAAACCAAAAACCCCCACACACTTTAATTCAATAGCCTGAAAACACACACACACACACACACACACACACACACACACACACTTAAAAAAAAAAAAAAAACAGTATAAAGGGATACTACAGGACGTTCAGGCAGAGCCACCATCAGAGGGGGGAGGAAGTCGATCGGACTGGGACGTCCACCCTGCCTTGTGCCCACCCATGCACAAAACAAATTAACCTAACAACAAGATCACCACCAAATCTCATCATCTCTAGGATACCCCATTTCTGACGATCTGTGAAAATTTCATCAAAATCCATCCATAACTTTCTGAGTTATCTTGCTAACAGTCAAACAGACAGACAAACCAACGCCGATGAAAACATAACCTCCTTGGCAGAGGTAACAATACAGACAAAGGGAAGCTAAAAATGATTAAAACAATTAACGAGAAAAGAATCAAAACAGGTCAAACAAGTCCCACACAATAAGAACAACATAACTGAACTGAAAAACCCTCGCACACATCCTGACAAACAAACAACCGGACAAAAGTGGGTGGGGTTAGTCGCCCTACGGGGTTCACTCATGGACACCCTTCCTACCGGTCACACTTGGTTAATATGAATTCAATTATAAGTAACTGACATATTAGTTAACTATTAAATAACGGTTACTTAACAGTTATTACTGCAGTAACTAAAATTAATGTGCTGTTTTCCAACTTTGCTCCTTCATTCTTTTCCTGACAAAAAAAAAGTGCTTATCCTTCAACTATGGGAAAAAGGGGAAAAAATCAAAGCAATTAATGGTGAGCTGCAAATGCTTTAGCCATTACACTGGTACATGACTGTGGGCCATGTCAATTTGTCTCAAAGAGAAAGAGCAGACAGTGGTTTTGGTTGGCCTGGGACACTATAATATACTGTATACCAGAGGGGAAATGTGCTTTAGGCCTGTCAACCTTTTAAACAGCGAACAGTATTTAATTAATGCTTTTGCGGAGTAGAAACTGTGTGGTAAATGTCCAAAAAATATCACAATTTCTAAAGATCCTTGTTGCTGACAGTGCTGTCTGTTAACTCAGATTTTCCATCGACATCCATAGAGAGGATGGGGAACACTACTGCAAAGTATTTCTCAAGAGATATGTGACTTTATGTTCACTGAGGGTTATGTCATTTCCATGACTTAAACTTGAACTCTGACTCATCACTTTCACAGCAGTAAAGAAAACAGAAGCAGATAGAGTATAGTAATGAAATCACACGGGTTACACCACCAAATAAACACAAAGTATTTAGAAATACAGCTGTTGCTAACATTATTATCATTATAGGGGATAAGAATATTGACGAGTTTGTTGAGTAAATAACAGATAAGATCATATTTGACACCTACCCTGTTATAAACCTAACTTATCTTAGGGCTGTGGTCCAAAGCAAAGACTGGATGACAACAGCTGAAAGTTAAAATACTATTAAATGTAATAACCAGGCACGAAACACAGATTAAGAAGATGGGTTTTAATGTAGTTCAAATGCTTTGAAAACAATGAAAGCATTATTTTCCATCTCACCCACCCCACCCCAGTAATGCATGCAGACATGAGCTCAAAATGGGAACAGCTGTAGAGCACCAGGATGCATTTTATGGCTTTTTTTTCTTTGATGTGAAACGGAGAAGGGGAAAAAAGAGCATAACTCTGATCCCTGGCTGGGCTTTTTTTCTGGAGGACATAGTGCTCTCTTTAGAAATTTACTTCCTCCAAAACCCTTTCTGCACTCTAATATACCTCAGTAACTGAAAAGCAGCTTTCACTTGCCAGCTTTGAGTTCATAGTGTTTAGTGCCAGTTTATGCTGGCACAACTTTGTCTGTGGAGCCTTGTGTGCCATCTCAAACAAGGAGCTCAGCATTGGCCTCAGACATGTGCAGGCACACTGCCATGTTGGGATGCAGAGAACTTATTCCCCTTGTAGTAGGGAAACAAAATCCATGTTTGTATGTAGTTAAGAATAATTCTGCAGCTTTGGGATTTTCTTTTAAAAACTCAGTAAACAAAAACTTCTTGCCCAAACAGCAAACGACTGCTGTGCATGGTGATGAACTAATCAGTTCTGTTGGTAACACTGACAGACAAAGCTTCCAGCCACAAGCAACAAAGAACAATACTGAATAAGAAATGTATGCAAATATCTGCTTCTTGTTTTAAACCAGAATGGTTAGGCTGCAACTTGCCAGCACTGTTACTAATTAAAGTTGTCCCAAGAATAACTACCTTATTATGGGAATGATATAAAGTGCAGAGAATCCCGTTTGTGCGTGCGTGTGTGTGTGTGTGTGTGTGCGTGCGTGCGTGCGTGCGTGCGTGCGTGCGTGTGTGCGTGCGTGCGTGTGTGTGTGCGTGTGTCTTTTGTTTTTACTTTCCTTGAAACTAAAACCCATTGTGGCTCAACTCTGGAGGATAATAAAAACACAACACTCTTCATCTGCGTACACACAATCTTCATTTGCGTACACCTGAGTTTAAATTACTTGATAATTTAGTTTTTTAGCTGTATGCTGTACAGTACTTTAAGTCAAATTTCAGTTTTTCCATTTTGGATTACAGCCTCCTTTTAAATATATATTCACACTGCCCAACTTTAAAATACTGTTTTAAAAATGTAAGTGACAAAACTGCTATTTTGGCAGAGGTTCAGAAGTATTTTTTAAAACTTAACCAGCTGGAATTGGAAATGGACCCAGACTGCTATAACAGTTCACCTGTTGTGAATATAGATCGGAGCAACATAACACAGAGCAGAAGTTAACTGCACAACAGCTGCTGATGTCAGCACCGCACCCGGGGTGAGGACTCAAATACAGAGATGGACTCGGGAGATCAGAATAAGGAGTTAGATACAATTTATTTTAAAAAAAATCAGTAATAAATTCAACCTGTGTCTCTTCAGGATCTTGAGGGGAGAATCCGGAGGCGTAGTCAGGGTGCGGGCTTGGGTTCATGTACCAGGAGATGAGATAATCTAGCTTAATTTCCGAGGGATAATCAGGCTCTAGGTCAGAGGACAGAAAAAGGGTCAAAAACACAAAAAGGCACGATCGGAAGCAGAAGTACAGACGAGGATGAGGCTGAGGTAAATACCGTTTGACAAAGCGAAGTCCAAAAACCAGGTCCGTCCAACAGGCATCTAATCCGCTCATGGAAAAGGCAGGCTCGGAGGTCCAAAAAACAGGCATAAAGGTCTCGAGGGTCTAAGGCAGGCAACTCAGGGTCAGTAACAAACAGGTCGAAACACAGAAGACAATCACTGGGAAATAAACGCTAGTTGTGCACTGAAAGGGTGACGAACTCGCACTAGAGACATGGGAGGACGGGACTTATAAACACAGGGAAACAATCAGACACAGGTGGTTAACTAGACACACCAGGGACTTAATTTTGGAGGGAAAACATGAGGATCAGGAAGTAAAGACAGAGGACATGACACAGGAGGGAAAAACTTCAAAATAAAACCGGAAAAGACAAGACAAAACAGAAAAACAGACCAACGTCTGTTTACAAACGTGACAGCTGACACAGGACAGAATCGCTTCTATGTCTCATGACAAGGCATGACACATCAGTGAATAATATGTTGTGACTGATGAGATCCAATGTAAGTGTCTGCATCAATTGTTTCTAAAAGTCTTCGTTTTTGTCTGTTCTCATTGCATCACAAACTAAAACAAGCTTAGCAGTGTTTCCAAAAGTCTCAGTGGACATTGTATTAGTTTGTAGAAGGTCTTAGAGTGAGGTTATAACATAATTCTGTGCAAGGCTCGGTACTGACATATGGACCAAAGGTTGCAGTACATTCTGACTTTAGCTGTGAAGCTTTGATCTATCTATGTAAACGCAAAAGACGTGTAACCAATCTTAACTCTTAACATGTTTTTTTTTTCTGTTTTAGGGAAATGATGGCCCTACCACTTGTTCTTCATCTGATTCTGCTCCTTGGTTCCTTCAGTTCTGTTTGGGCATGTCCAGCTGGATGCTTATGCCAAGGATCCAAAGTCCTCTGCAGTGGACTCAGAGACTTTCCCAGGAATCTGCCCTCATCTACCACTGCCCTTTACTTCTCCAACTGTAGTATCAACTCTGTTGAAGCAGGGGACCTGAATGATTTCGCTAATGCTCTCAGCATATTTGTGATTAAAGACACTGCACTAAAGGAAGTACACCCCCACACATTTGAGTCCACTCCCAACATTGGTGCCTTAGGGTTTACAGGTACTGAACTGCAAGATCTCCCTGAGACTTTGTTTCAAAACCTTCAAAAACTTGAGAGTCTGCATCTGAGGAGCAACAAGCTCGTAGTACTCCGCCCAAACTGGTTTTCCCCTTTGCCAGGCCTGAAAATGCTTTACCTTAGTGAGAATCTGTTTACTTCTATCCCTGATGAAACATTTCAAACACTTACTGAGCTACAGTACCTATTTCTTGCTGAAAACAATATAAGTCGAATATCTAGAGAGACATTCAAGGGTCTTCGTAATCTTAGAACCTTACGGATCAACAGAAACTCATTAAATGAAATTCCAGATGGATGTTTTGATGACCTTGAAAACCTAGAGGAGCTATCTCTACAAGACAATCTAATTACTCATCTTCAACAGGACCTGTTCTCCAAGACTCTAAAACTTCAGAAGCTGTTCCTCTCCCACAACAGGCTCATATCTCTTCCACGTGGAATCTTCTTGAATCTACCACTCCTTTCCCAGATATCCCTGTATGAGAACCAGCTGGAGAGTCTGGGTCCAGGCGTGTTTGGTCCAATGCCCCTTAGGGAGCTGTGGCTATATGATAATAAGCTAAGCCGCGTAGAGGATGACACGTTCAGGAACCTGACTCAGTTGCAGCTTCTGGTGCTCAGTCGCAATCAAATCAGTTATGTATCCGCTGGGGCCTTTCAAGGGTTGGAGCAGCTGGGAGAGGTATCACTACATACAAATTTGCTAACAAGTCTGCAAGGTGGAACTTTCCAAGGTCTGCCCAGACTGATCAACATTTCCCTGGAGCACAACTTCATCAGCACCTTGCCTCCAGGTTTCCTCCAGGGTGTGAGGTACTTGGGTCAGATAGACCTGCGAAACAACTCGCTTCCCAACCTGCCACAGGAGACTCTCGATGCCTTCTCTGTAGTAAATGAGATGCTGCTACAGCAGAACCCCTGGAGATGTGACAAGGATATTGTGCCACTTAGGGATTGGCTTAAACAGAATCCATCAAAAACCAACCAAACTCTGGTGGTGTGTGATGCACCATTCAGCCTGAGTGGTGAGGTAGTTGCCCTACTGTCAGATGAGATCCTGATACCATTAACTTCTACCCATGAGCCTGTGACCTCAACGGAGAAGCGGAGGAAGCCCAATACCCGTCCACCCAGAAGAAGCACTTCATCACCTGCTGTCAAAACCACACCTATGCCAGAGCTGGAAGAAGTCACTAGTGGTGGACAGAGCGAAGGGGAAACTATGCCTAATAATACTTTCGTCCTCATTATCATAGCTGTTGTGGCCACAGTCATTATCAGCACTATAATTATCAGTTGCATGTGCTGGAGGAGAAATAAGAGAGGCAGAGGAAATATAGGCCACAGGAATAAAAATTCAGTGCTGTAGAGACCACCCAACAACAGCAACACAAGAACTGAAAAAAGACATGGAAAAACTGTTCCCTGTGGAACTGTGGGTTGTTTGGGGAATTGTAAAGGGTACAGTTGGTTTTCAGAGCAAAAAGTAACAGACAAAAGTAGAAAAATAAGAGAACATTAATCTTTTAGTTTCCCATCACTGAATACTTCTGTAAGTTATTTTCCTCCTAGTGTGCTGTATAAAGAGAATGGTCATTTTATAAACTAACTTTTCAGTACCTATGATGCCCCCTTGTGGGCATTTTGGACATTTTTGGTGATTGTAAATTCAAATGCACTGTATTGAAAACTGCTTTCAGCGTTCCCTTTGCCTTTTTAAAAAAAAAAAAAAAAAACATTTCTAATTTTAAGATATTCTTCAATTCACTACATGCAGTTTGATAAAAGCATTTTGTTCTAAGATATGTACATTTTGGAAACAGCTTTCCTTTCTTCACAATAGTTTGCTGTTAAACATTCAGCATGTTGTTTGATGTAACACAAATCAAGCAAAGTTCTACTATAAATTGAATAAATACATTGCTTATAGTGGAACAAACTTCAAATTGTGATAATCATTTACTGAATTAAAATGCAGACATGTAAAACTTCTCTTCATTGGATATGAGTTATCATTTATTACATTCCTATCATTTACATTATTATCATTTATTACATTATCACATTCTCATATTTGGGAATGGAGTAGATGGACATAAATACGAGTTTATTTCCCAGCTAAAGAAGTGACTGATTCTTATTATGGAGGGCAAATGTTGTCATACAACATTAATTTTTTGTGTAAGTTTTGGATTAACAAATTCAAATTACATCCAAAATAAAATATGTGAAGTGAACAGGCTTTAATTAGTTGTACATCTTACTGGGAGGGCAAACTGTGCAACAACATGATACTTATTCATCTTATGTCCACTGTCCTATAGTCTACTCCATTCCTTCTCTGCAGTAACAGACTGGACAAAGTAAAACACTCAAAAGTTATAAATGTGGTAAGATTGAGTCAGTTAAAGCTCGCCCATGTGTTCATTCATATATATATATAAATATATATATATATATAATTTTTTTTTTATGTGACGATGCACTTTTTTTTTACACAGTACAGTATACTTATTTCAGAAGTGCGGGCTGATAATGGTGTTTCCAAGGGTGATGAAGTAGAAGTCTGACAAGTGACTAACTCCTTCCTGCTCATGAAAAAAATGACACTGTCAGAGTTTAATTCCACTTTAAATTAGCACTTTAAATTCAAACTCGGACAATCATCAAACTTAAGTTAGTAAGTTACACTGATTAATGACCAAATAATTTTGGATCACTGGATAAAGTTATTCTCTTCTATTAGCAATTATCTGGCACAACAAAGCATTGCCAAAAATGAATTTAACACAGCAAAAAGTTACGATCCTTCCACTGGATAATTACAGCAGTGATTAACATGTTTCATCTGCAATAACTTTTTTAACCTTTTAACTGATGCAGTGAGTACCCTCTCATTTCTGAAACAACCATTTAAAGAGAGCACAAAAATGACGCTGTGTTAATTATATTAATAATTATAATAATAATAATACATTTTACTATATAGCACTTTACAACACAGCAATAATAAAAGTGTGAGAGCACAGTACAAACAGATTCAATAAAATGAATAAATACAATTCCAACAAAAGCGATGTAATATCAGAGTAACACCATGACTCAGAACAACATAGTTCAGGACTCAGATACAAAAGGAAGCAAGTGGGCCTTTAGCTTTACTTTAAATACCTCTACAGAACATATCAGTCTGATGTTTGGAAGCAAACTGTTTCTCAAAGTTGGTGCATGAAAAGATAAAGCACACTTATTGATGGCCTTTTTGCAGACCTTTGCAATACACAAAAGACCAGAGACCTGAGAACTCTGGGAACATGCTGGCACATACAACTAGCACTATTTTGTAAGTCAAGCAGAGCACCTTGAAGTCTTTTTTTTTTTTTTAACAGACAGGAAGCTAGTGAAAAAAGTCAAGCAACGGAGTGACATATTCAAATTCTCTGGCTCCAGTCAGGAGACAAGCTGCTGCATTCTGGACCATTTGTAGATGTGTGGTCTTCCTTGACAAACCAGAGAGAAGGGCACTACAACAATCTAGTCATGATGTGACAAAAGAGTGTATTACAGTCTCAGCATCCTTAAAAGACAAAGCAGGTCTGAGCTTAGTGATGTTCCTTAGATGAAAAAAGGTGACTTGTGTGACCGCCTTGATATAGAGGTCAAAAGAAAGTGTCTTGTCTTCCAGAGAATGAGTAAAAGTGTTGTATGACTCTGCTTTGCTGATCTGATAATGAGCAACGACCATCTTTACTGTGTTTAGGAGCAGGAAATTTGCTGATAACAAGCTCTTAACAGCAGCCAAACAGGCCTCACAGCTTAATTTTGTCAGAACCATCTCCTACAACCAATGCACATACAACATATAACAGAACATACACATATACAACATACACAAGTGGATATCATCAGTGTATCAATGAAAGCTCAGGTCAAATGAAATGAGAATCAGACTCAGTGGAGTCAGGTATCATGAAAACAATAATGGACCTAAGACAGAGGACTGCGAGATGCCATGCCTGATCACAGATGACTCACAGATTGTTATTACATATTACATAAAACACTATGAGATCCCTCTGCCAAGTATGAGTCTATCCACCTTTGACCTGAGATGCCAAAAAAGGTCTTCAGTCTGTCCAACAGAATGCAATGGTCCACAGTATCAAAAGTAGTGCTCAGGTCTAACAATAATAAGACTGAAGATGACTCTGAGTTTGCTGCCAGTAACAAATCATTTACCACTTATGTCAAGGCTGTTTGGGTTGAAGGATTTGCTCTAAAAGCTAATTGGGAGGGCTCAAAGAGTTGGTCTGTTCTTGATGAACAAGTTAATCTAAAACCACTTTCTCAAAAACTTTTGAAAGAAAAGCAAGGTTTGATATGCAGTACCTCGCACTGCCATAACAATCTCTATAAAAACACAATTTTATATGGTGCTGTTGATGTAGGCCTAGTGATTCTTACTGCCTCACTTTAAATGTGAAAACTCCACTGCACTATAATGTGTGCCTCTTGCCGTGAAGTGCGCACTACGCATCCAACTCACAAGTATTTCCAATCAAAACAATGTGACAAAAAAACTAAGTACCCTTCTGGGGCTGAAAAAACAAAGAGGAAGAAAAAGGAATGTGCCACATTTAGAAATTAACCCTTGACAGCACTTGTCATTCATTGGTATTATTAGGCACTAGCCCAGAGTAATGTCGGGCGCAGGGCCTATTGAGTCAGCAGCGGTGGCATGGGGACGAAAATGCCAGTGACGCAGTCGCCATTGATGACTGTTGCCTGTCTCACTCATATTCACATTCACCGCAGTGAGCCCTTTCTGAAAATGTGCACGACATGTAAACAAACTGCATATTTACATCTGCTTGGAATGTATGGGAGTCAATGGGCCACACCCACTTGTGATCAGTCACAAATGTGTCAGTGCACGGCAAGTGACACTGGACCCCACAATGATGTGGGGGAGGTCAAGAACTTTCAAATAAGGCCAAATAAGTGGCTGCTATGGAAACACTATATTGTTCCTGCTTAGATTATTATTAGGCCCGAGCCAAGTAATGTATGCACAGGGCCTATTGAGTCTGCAGCGGTGGCATGGGGACGCTACAGTGTTCCTGCTCAGATTATTATTTTTCTTTCGTTTCTTTCATTTTCTTCTTCTTTCATCTTCTTTAGTTTTTCTTCTCTTGCTCTTTGAGCTCAAATTTGACCCCCTGAAAATTTATGAAAACTCACCAAATTTTGCCCAAAATTCAGAAATGCACAAAATTTAATTTACATATAGGTTTCATACATGTCGGTAAAGAAATGTGGTGACAGCGCCCCCCCTGAAAAGTGGAAATGCATTACGCCAATGGGACCTTGGCCCATGTTAACTTTGTCATAGAGCCATGAAAATCAGTACACAGATTCATCATCAGGAGACAAACAAACAATATTATTATGGCCACGCCCCTAAACAAACCACAACTCTGCCATCTTGGATTGAAAATTCCAAAATGCTGAGTCAGCGTTTTCACTCACGTTG
>JAQQZY010000020.1:39356709-39366716 GCA_030068375.1 Ostorhinchus rueppellii
TGGGAGGAAACCGGAGTACCCGGAGAAAACCCACGCAGACACGGGGAGAACATGCAAACTCTACACAGAAAGGTCCCGCCCGGGACCTTCTTGCTGTGAGGCACAAGTGCTAACCACTGCACCACCGTGTTAAATAATGTTAAATCAGCAGTGGAAAACACTTTATACTGGGTGGAAGTGGAACATTACATTTGGTAAACACTGTAGCTTTAATGACAGTGGATGGACACATTTATAATGTTTCAGTGTAAAACCAATGTCTATGAACCACAGGGCTCATTGCATTTAATATGTCTTGAACCCTTTTGTTCAGACAATATGACATTTATAGCATTCCGTTACTGATATTTTACAGCAGGTTTTGTTCAACACACGTCAGATGTTTCTGTTTGTGCTGCTTCTTGTCATGGGGTCAGAGGTCACAATAAATAGTGACTTAAACCTTAACAACACATTTAGTTCAGTTTTTTGTGTGTCTTTTAAGACTATAAACATATTTTATGTTTTCTTTATTTTCTTTAAGCTTTGTTCATTTACTAGATTGACTGACTGTTTAGAATCCCTTTGTTTTATAAAAATGTGTATTTCTTTTAACACTTTCATACATGAATTATGACAACTTTAATCAAGACTTTATTCCCCCTGACTGTTTCTATGCCACTTAAGGCATTAAAAAAAAAACAATGCAATTTAAAAAAAAAAAAAAAAGAACCGACTATTTTTCATGGAGGTTCAAAAATATCCACTCAACTGGACACCATGCATTTAATTTTTGAAGCAAAGAAACATATATTTACTGATATACTGTGTGAAAACTATGAAAAAAAAACATGTGTAATGCTGCTAATAGGATGCTTTGCCCTATTTTAACATACTCTAATACTGGTTATTCTTTACTTTGGGGAGATAATGTGCCAAAAAACCCAAAAACAAACCTTTTATTAAAAAAAACAAACTTTTAAGTACAGTCTAATAACATTAACAAGCAATTGTTTTACCATTAACCCTTTCATGCATGAATTATGAGAACCTTAATCAATACATTTTTCCTGAGTGTTTTTATTTCTCTTTAGGCCTGAAAAAAAGGGGCAAAAATTTATAAACCTATTTTTCATGAAGTTACAAAAATGTCCACTCAGCTGGACACCATGCATTTAATTCTAGAAGCAAAGAAACATGTTTTTACTGATATACTGCATGAAAACTATGAAATAAAAACATGTTTAGTGCTGTTAATACATGACGTTTTCTCACATTTTAACATACCTGCATGGAGTTAATATGCAAAAAAACAAAATAAAACAAAACTGCAGTAACTGCAGATCAAGTTGTAGTCCAAGTTGCTCGGACTACTTTAAAACAAACGTGTGTTTCAGTTGTTGGTGTAAAAGCGTGGAATTCCCAACTACAGGATCTAAAAGGTTGTACAGATATTAACCAATTTAAGAAAATTTACAAATGTAAAAAAATTTGTCAATATGGAACGGAATCTAAAACTGGTTGTTGATGATGAATTGTTGGGTCTTTCTTCTCTGTCTTTTGTGTTTTTGAGTTTGTAAACGCGTATGGGTTGTTGTTTTAATTATTGTTCCAATTATTGTTGATTATTGTGTTGTTTTGTTATAAGCTGTATTGGTGTAGGCTACTGAAGACTGACCGTATGTGATGTCAGACCATCTTTTTCTTTTTATGGTTTAAGTAAGGGGGCAGACAAATATAAGAAATGTTTTCTTTTTGCTGCTGCTTTCTAATTCATGAAGGTGTGGATTTGATCATGTAGAGCACATTGATGTACACATTCTGTTGTCCACCCTCATGAAAGGAACAAAACAAATAAATGAGAAAAAAAAAGATTTATCCAGAACAGCAAATTTACATTCATGGTATGAATTACAGTGTATGGGATGGTGCATCAGTGTCCGCTGTGTTGGCTGATATGGAACTAAAACATAAGCCATGAAAATGTTAAAGAACAACTGTAGAATAACAGTCCACTGTAGTGACCAGTATGTATGAAGGGGTTAAGACAAGGTGGAAATATGTTCAAAGCTGGTTTTTAAAGTTCCAGCCCTCACGTGGCATGTCATTTATGGTGGAGGACTGGATGTATAACTGTTTTCACTCAGTTTCTTTCTCAGCTTCACTTCAAAAGAAGATAAATATTTCAATTTGATTCAATAATTTGTCAGAGCCTGGCTGTCTGGATGGCTTGTATGGAGAAGTAATTCCCCTCATCTTAATTATGTTCTCCTTGTGTCTGTCAACAACAAGAGATTGATGGTTTGAAGAAAGAGGGAGAAAAAACCCACCGGTCTGATGTCATCTAAAAATAGATCCAGAGGCCAATGCGGACATGTCTATCAGCCCACAATCCGTGAACATGAATGTGTAATCATTATTATTCATTGATAAATGACGCTAGAGGGAAAACAGAGACTGTATTGACTCTATGTCACAGAAATCCTAGAATCTATCAAATCTCAATGTTTTTCTGTGAATGTATGGTATAATATGGAGGAAAATACAGGGCTTAATGATGAAGCTTTTTTTTTCCAGCCTCAGGGCAGGATTTGTTTTCAGTTGGTGAGGCTTTAAGAATATCAGAACCATGTGAATGGAAAGCACTGCTGTACTCCTCATTGTTCTTCAACAACATAAAGTCAGGATTTATCGTCTTTCTCTTTCATTATGGCACTTTTAAATCAGTAAGTCATTGTGATGTTGTAATTATTGATGTTATTTATCTGACACTGACATATTGAAGGTTAAGGCAGAACTGATATTTGAAGTAAATATACGTACAAAAAAAAGAAAGAAAAATATACCTGCTGGTCTGCTCCTCACACATCAAACATCAACCTTTTAACATTGGCCTGAGTTTGGGGATAACCGTGATTGTAAGATTTAAGGTGATTTAGGAGGATGTAATGGCATGAATGGAATGTAACTGTAATTTTAGGCAAAGGAAAAAAGGTCACATGTAGGGCGATGATACTGCTACGTTGTAATGAGGTCCAAATCCATTTTTTTTGTCCATATGTGACCAGTATGTGATCTGTTAAAGACAGTTTGAACACCACTAATCTGATATTTTCAAATCCAACCCAGGACACTTTCATATGTGGTCCTAAATCTAATATGTATCTGATATTTTGCAATGCGACTTCAGTCTGAACAGCCAGGTTGCATTTATCTAATCTTTACATCATTGAAATGCAACAAACCTTACAATTCTGTGTCCCAAGAGGAGAAGTGGTGTGAAAAACATATTTACTTATGTAAACACAGTGCATGCCTGGAGGGACCTGGGTAGATGATGCTGGTCTGAGGCTGAATAAGGTTTTGGGTCATTACAGTGTCCTGGCAGGGACTAATAATCAGTAAAGGTACAGTTTTCAAATATTTACGGTAGAAATACTACATAATGCTGCTTTCAGCTGTATTAATGTTACCCAGTCTGTCTGAGTGTGGACAAAGTTAATCTATTAATTAAAAAGCCTAGAATGGATGAACAAACCCTGGCTCTAATGAGGCCCTTTCACGATTTTTTAGTAGATGCACACGACATGGTGAAGGTATTGAGTTGGCTGCATTCTGCAGTAACACCACTAGATATCACTAAATATCACACATAACCTTTAAGCATCACAAATCCCTCACACACACACACACACACACACAGCAGAGCCTGTTTCCACTCCTTCACATTCTGTGTTATCACACCATTTCAGTATTTGTTGTAAGAGCCCCAGGTTCCCTTAAAACATCATTACTGATGGATAGGGTCTACTTTGACCTCACCCTATGTGTCATAATGACTCCCCTGTCAAACATCAGGACATAAGGTGTTTGAAGGATTCTGTCAAATTTGGCTGGAAAATGCTCAAAGAATCTATTTCATTGTTTTTCTCTATTCAATCAAAGTTACTGACTGAAATCCACTTCACACTTGACTGGAGAAATTTCACACAGAAGTCCTCCTTGTCCACGGGAAACATCAAATCTAAGGTATTAAAAGTGAAAGAGGACCCACCTCCTGAAGGTGAGCTCAGTCCAGAGAGCAGAACACTGGGATCATTACCTTCCCACTATGCGCCTTTTGACAGGCAGCCGACTGACATAATGTTATATAACCTCGGGCCTGTAAAGTTGAGGTTTTTCAGACACTTTTCCTTCGCTGCCATCTGGAGCTAATGGTGTGAGAAGTGGACAAGTGCAGCTTTAATTCCCTGGTTACAACATCTGATCTGAGTACAGTATAAGCTGGCAGCAGCCCAGATGGTCATGTGCACTTATAAACACACAAGGAGCACGGAATCTTGGAATGACCTGAGCCCTGCTACATCTAATCAGCATCTGCGGGTGAGGACAGGGGTTTTTATCCAAAACATATGGTGGGAAATCAGGCTGATTCTTTATTTAGAAATAAACACTTGATTTCACTCACTCTCTACTGATGTGAACTATGAACAAAACACTGTGGCTGTCCTCAGTAGGAAGACTTCATAGGATAATTACCAAAGTCATACACTATATAGACAAAGGTACTGGGACACGTTGAATTCAGGTGTTTGGGGTCTGAGGTACAAAACAATCACGACAAATGTCATAATATCGTTTCATGTTGGGATAAATATCATATTGATGTTTATAATCAAATCCTCATGAACAGGACATCTTACAACTGTTGACATGATGTGTCCCAACATTTTTGTCCATATAGTTTATAAACATCAATATTTCCTTAAAGTTTCATGGGAGATTTTTCTTCCGAAATGAGATGAGAAGAACGTAGATGGTTTGTTATGGTAGAAAATTATTATTTACAGTGGGGACACAAAAATACTTTAGAAATTTATAGGTAGAACATTTCAAATCATAGTCAAGGATAAAATACAAAACCAATGTTGAGAATAATGCAGTAAGAAACATCTCTGATGCACATTGGAAACAAAGATAATAATTTAAATACAAATATATCAATATAAAACTGCATTGTGACATATGTCATTATTGTTTTGTATCCCAGACCCTGTTGGAAAAGAAACATCAACTGTGTGCAATTAGACTGTAGCACTAACGATATGATACATTTCATTTTAGTCATTTGAGTTGAGTTTTTATTTTTAATACTATCACAGGCTATAAAGCATAAATGATCCATTATGTCTCATACAGTATTACCTTGACACCATATGACTTGCATCATTTCTATGGTTACATAATTTTTGTTGTTTGTTTGTTTGTTTTTCCAACTGATGGGATAACAGCAGCTCATTAGTTCAGTACATGCATGCATTCACACATGATGTGAGCTGTACATGGTTTCCCTTCAGCACTTAATTAGAATGTTGGATAATAAACTGAATAATAATATGCATGAGGGAACCGACGGGAGGGATGTTATGAAAAATAAGTTTTATGGAAATCTTCATGAGAATCTTCATTAGGCAGTCTACTGTGCACAAAAATGTGAATACACCGTAAAACTTTCATGTAAATTTAGTGACAGCTCAACAGTGTTCTGCTGTTAATGTCATATAATGTGATACTGTAACCTGCAACAGGAGGGAAAAAGCATTCCAGCAGTGTTAGACAATGCCATGATTTACAGACTTGTACTTTACAAGTAAAGACAAGATAAGATAACATAACATAAGATGAGACTTTATTGATCCAACGTGGTGAAATTTCACATTTAACAGCAGCAAAGTGCAATGAGTGCAGAGAAAAGACGTGTAGAAAAAAATAAACAAGTAAAACATGAAATATAGAGCAAAAAGTAAAAAATGTGGTATTTATATAAATCATTCTATAAATATAGAATTAGAATTAAGGTTCAATACTATTGACATTGTTACACTTGTACTGTCAGACTCAGCTGATGTGGGATATTTTTCCATTTAAGTTCAGCGTGAATTTGTAACGTCTGAGTGGAACCTCTTGAGTGGATCCTGGTTCAGTGTTCCTTTTCGAGTTGCTGCACATATTTTACATTACAAAAATCACAAGGCACACCGCCAAACAAAAATGTCACAAAAAGTATATTTATTGAAAAATAATGCAAATCTAGTCTGAATTTAATTCCTCAGTGTGAAACCTGGGCCTGTTTAGTTGAACACAAAGCTGATATTCTTGCAGGAATTGAAAAAAAGATGCATTTGGGTGTTTGGAATGAGAAAGCTGAGAGGGGTGCGTCTCCAACCCCTTAGACAGATTGAAATCCATATAATAGAGGGATATCGCCCGCCCCAACCTGAACTGTGGGTCCCATGGATAACCGGCTGATCTGCACATCACTAGTGAGGGGGGCTATATCAGCAGAACACACCACATCGGGGCCAGTTCACTTTCATTTTCACTTTGCAAAGGGACACTCTTGTGGATCACTGGGCGTGCAGTTCTATGTATCTGTGTTATGCCACTCGTTTAAGAGTACCAATCAGGTGAAACTGGATAATCTTCCATGGCACAATGGTTGGGAAACACTATCATAGTTAACACGGTGTGACACTCAGCACTACAGTTTCCTTTCATAGTGTGGTGGCTATAAAAACTACGAGAGGAAGAGAACTTAAACACAGATGTATTTATTCAATATTTATGTTTCGATACAAATAGAAATAATTCAGATGCCTTTCCTGTCGTTGACGGACAACAGCTGTTGTACATGGACCAGAGCCAAGAAAGGAAGACAGGAGGAAAAAGCCAGGGAGAAGTTAGATGAGAAAAAGAGCCCCGTTGAATTCCTTTCCATCTCTTTTATGGTGACCAGAAAAATGGGAGGGGGGAAAGAGGATACTCAGGATAGAAAAGGAAAATCAGACCCCTCCTTGGTCTTACTTAACACACTGACCATGAAATACCCTAATTTGGCAATATCTGCCACCACAATAGCGCATTATTTTTGATGAATCTACACTCTAAAAAGTATTGTCTAGGCTCAACAACAAAAATTAACGCAACATTTTCCATTAGTCTGAGTTGGAACAACTTAATTTGAACCAACACACTATATTGCGTTGGGGGAATTACTTTTTCCTCTTCAGTTAAAGATCATTTTGATTTCACCTTCATAACTGTTAGCCTATAGACAAGGTTTTAAGTTGATGACTCATAAAAATTGTTGCTCCAACTAGTTTCACCATATTGTTTCAAAGTAATTTTATATGTTATCTACTTAATTATTTCTAATAATGTACACACATTTTTGAGTAGCAACCATCCATCCATCCATCCATCCATCCATCCATCCATCCATCCATCTTCTGAACCCGCTTTATCCTCACTAGGGTCACAGGGGTCACTTGGAGCCTATATCAGCTACTTTAGGGCGGAGGAAGTGGAACTTGAACTCCGGAAGTCAGTGTGGAGAAAAACTAAGTTATCAAGCTAACGTTCTTAAGTTACGACAATGTGAATTTTGTTTTAAACCCATTAACAATGGAATTTGAGTTTAAATTACATGCAAAATTAAGTTGATTTAATTACTAACATTATTATTTCATCACAACATTAAAAAATCAATTCTGCAGCTTAGAAAGTTTATCTAAATCAATTAATTATCATTTTTACGTTGCACTCATGTATTAAATTACGTTTTGGTAACAGGTTCTCCAGAGTGTACACCTCCAGACAGACTTTTGGAAGTATAGCAGATGTCATTGTACTGTGGAAAGACAAAAGCTAGAGGAAGTTCAAATACAGTGACACAGACACCCACATGCTCTGTCTGATTCGATCATATCAGGTAATACTTATCCCTCCCTGAATCATCCTGTCTCCTTCATGTGAACTTTTCATAACACATTAAGTCGTTGTATCTTTAAGCTTAATCTTAATTTTGCATGTTTTGTCAATGTCATCATTTCTTGATGTCATTAATCCATAAAGACTCAGTGCTACTTTTGTAACAGTTCCTGTATTTAGTATTTCTTAAGTGATTTGTCAACATTTATTATAATGTTATCCTCTGCATTTTGCAATTTTCTGTGAAAATCTGCTATTTTTTTAATATTTAATTTCCTGTAGATGTTTATAAAAGCTAAAAGAGGGCTATCAAAGCAGAGAAAATTTAAGAAAAAGTGACTTTTTCAGCAAATCTCTCATTCACTGAACATAAACCCAGTGTGTCCATCTGCTGGCATTGATCCAGCTCCATGGGTTTTCCTGGTGAATCAATGTTGGAGAAGATGATGGTGTTTTCACGGTAACTAATGAGCCTCTGAACATCCAAATTCGTCATATCTGATGACCATGTTAAGACGAGCACCTGCATTTTATTACAATTATTTCAACGTGTTGATAGACTTTGTTGTTCATAAGTTATTAAACATTTTCGATCAACGGATGGATTTGGTTGCCAGTGGTTGTTTTGTTTTGCTTTGTCTTTGAGGGTTACAAAAGAGGAAAGCTCAATGATCATTATTTTCAAGGCTATTATAAATGTTTGAATGCATGAATGAGAACAAAGCATTGCCCTTGATGACCAGTTGTTGATGCAACATGGATGGTGAATTACAGGCAGCTCTGTCTTTGGTGTTTCTATAGCAGCTGTTGTGCAGATAAATTGTGTGTTTTCCATAATGATACTGGATACATTCAACACTGGCAAGCTGTTATTTAAGCAAGCTGTGATCCCCTCTGCAGCAACGTAACGAGTCACTCATCACTCATCACATAAGTATTTCAGATATGATCATTTCTGGAATTTTGCAAAAATGTTTGCATAGGCAGAGATCATCTTAAATGTGTAGTGTGTAACTCGCATATCCTGTAGGTGGTAGCAAATACCTGAATCAACACAAAAACAGCACAATTTCTTTGTTGCGGTGTTGTACTTACCTAACGGCTAGGACTTTGGGACAAAAAGCCTTGGCTGTATCTTTCACAATATTTCATTTCCACAACTTGCCAAAATGGCGAGCACCTCAACACTTCCATCAATCTGGTCTCACAGAATTACATGTAATGACGTGTAATGACCACAGATCCCAACCTCCAAATCCATGGTGGTATCACGGAATCACTGAAAATTCTGGGATGGGCCCACAGAAGTGAAACCAATGTAAGTCAGTTCAGTTTAGTTCACCTTTATTGTGTCCCTGTGGGTCCATTTTTGTTTCAGCCTGTACAAGGACAAATTATACAATCAAAAGTCAGGGGAAAGGGTAAAATACAGCATGTTCAACAATAAAAAACAGAACCACACATCAATCAAACAATCAAACAATCAATCACTTAGGTCAGTGGCAGGCATCAGCCGTGGTCCACACATGGATCCCATGACTCAAATATAACTGTGCATGGACCACATAAAATGAGTGATCCAGAAGCATTTGAATCAGGGGAGCCGTGCATGGACCCCTCACTAACTTACATCGGTATCACTTCTGTCGGCCCATCAAAGAATTTTCGGCAATTCCATAATACCACCACAGATTTTGAGGTAGGGGCCCGTGGTCATTACATGGAATTCTGTGAGACCAAGTTGCTTCCATTGAGAGACCACATGTAGAAAAATAAAAACATTCATGGTAGAAGGTGAAAAGATTTCAGATATGGAGAAGCATGTCCCGTTCTGCAGGTGACTGCTTTGATTTTTGTCCTCTATAGACTCATGTTGGAAAAAATGGCTTTGATAATGCGCCCAACAAACAGTACCAGAGCTATGTATATTTAAACAGGTTTTTCTAGGTTAAATATAATTGAATACTTTTTTTCACTGATTGAGCACTATTTTATTCAATTCTAATCAATAGTTAGATTGATAATTGGAAAGAACCACAAAAATTGATAATTGTACACACTGTACTTTTAAGTTGTTGGAAGGCCTCAGTTGGTAAATTGTATCCAAATTTATAGAAGACAACAGTGCATATATTGTTTTTAAATATTATTGGACTTGTTTATATCTATAAATATTTTTGATACATATGTATCCTTTTACTTCTATACTTCTGTGGTTGTTTTTCAGCTGACTTTGGAATAAAGGACAAGTTGTTTGT
>JAQQZY010000020.1:39368970-39390324 GCA_030068375.1 Ostorhinchus rueppellii
AAAGAAAGAAAGAAAGAAAGAAAGAAAGAAAGAAAGAAAGAAAGAAAGAAAGAAAGAAAGAAAGAAAGAAAGGTAGGTTAAAATGTTGTGCTTTGCATCTGAAGTAAAATAATTACTGCAAATTTACAGTGAAAAGTCTGAATGTTTCTCAGATTAGTTTTATTCAATTTAAACTGGTGAGAAAATGCCTTTTTTTGTCATGAAAGGAAATTGAATATGTCGCATAAGTCTGGCTCTTTAATTAAATGTGAAATAAGTGGGATGCACATTTTGCATGCAATGCTGAGGTTGATTTAGTCCTGCTCTGAAATGTGACTGAATGATCTTGTGGTTCCTTGTGAACCTACGTCAGCACTGGAGGAGGCACCAGAGGGCCGGGTTAGAGGGAGTAGTTGGCAAACAGGAAAGAGGAGCGCACTATAAGAAGAGAATGAACCCGGAGGAGCGACAGAACACTTCACCCACAACCGAGAAAGCAGCACAGACTGAGAACGAGACAGACACACCGAGGCGACTCAGATATGTGGAAAACAACGGCGGGATGACGATAAGCGCCTCTGTGGACACAAAGATGATGTTTTAATGACGTAGGCAAGTATTTGTTTGCATCTGGCGTCCGTACACTGGTAAGAAGAAGAAGAAGAAGAAGAAGAAGAAGAAGAAGAAGAAGAAGAAGAAGAAGAAGAAGTGCGGTCCGGTCCGTCGCGCCTCCGTGTCCCCGCGCGCGCAGACGTCCTGGAGGCGCGCAGTGTCCGCTTCAGCACCTGGAGGAGAGGACAGTTCCGTAACCGTCTGCGCATCCACCAAAGAAATTCCATCAAAAACTCCGCATGTAGCTTTTAACATCAGCACTTCCAGTTTGACACGGTGCCTGACAAGTCTGGAAGAAGTCTGCAGACCCGCCGTCGGACAGATCCGTGACTGACCGTGTGCTCAATATGTACCAGGGGCATTTACAGGTAAGGGTGCTGGCTCTGTGGATGCTTCCACGAAAATGAAGTACGTTAGTTTGACAAGTCAAGTGCAAAATGTGCAGAAAGCGCAGGTTTAGTGCAACACAAATGCAGCCTAGTTCGTGTCAAGGGCATTTTCTACACACAAGAGACACTAGAGATAGGTGATCAGGGTTTAGACTGAGACAAGTCGACTTTCCACACCAGAGCACCACAGCAGAGATAGTGCTTCAAGACGTATTCCTTTTGTCCTCTTACTTAACTGAGGGACGTTTGCCCTGATCAGCAAAAAAGAAAAGGGGATACGTCTGGCTTAAATGAATGAAAAGGGAGGATCAAAGTACTACGCACCTCCTTAGTCAGCTGGAGCCTCCACAGAAGAGAAAGACAGAGGGAGAGAGCTGGCGCACCTTGGCAGGTGCATGTGCATGTCAGATGTAAACAGGAGATGATCCCAGGAGCCAATGAGCAGGCGACTCAACACATTTAAGCAACATTTGGTTTTGGACATGCATGCACATACTTACAACACCATCATGTAGTTTGATGTAATGCACTAATAATGCACAGATGGGAAAAAGGAGAAAAAGGAGCTTCAGAATATTGTCATCTTTACATCTTCCTTAAGTTCAATACAATTATGCATTGTAATAATGCAACACAGTTTTTACATGTACAAATTGAATGTATGGTTAATGGAAATCCTAGAGTGTTGATTACATAATAAAAGAACATTCCTGATTCCGAGCTTAGGAGCATTAAAGACCAAAATTTAATATTTTATGAAATATTACTCAAGCAACTATTCATTGAAAATGCATGAATAGGCGTTCTTCGCTTCTTGTTTTGGATTAGCCCATTTGTGTTTGTCATGGGTCACTGAAAAGACTGTGATATAATGTCAGGATGTAAAAGACATCTTATACGCAGAGATGAAAGAAAATGTAATTACTTTCTAAATCCAGCCACTGTTGTTTATGTTTCATCCCATGGTGTTCCAATTATTCAGACACTTTCTGTGTTTACCATCACATGCATGCGAGTCATTACACTGTGCCTTTGTTGAGATCTGAGCTGAAACAAGATAATGCTCTTTGTCAAGTATTATACGGGCCTAATTTAGCAGCAAATGTCCAGTGAATGCTCAGCAGATGCTCCGTCCGAGGGTAATGGATCTTTTTGCCGTGACGCTCACTGGTGAAACTGATGCATTTATCTTGATATCAACACTTCTGAAGTAAGTGTGAGAGCCTTTGTGTGTGCATATTAAGTTAGCAGAGTTTCAGAACTGTCACAGGAAATAGACAATGTACAGCTGTTCTGAAGACAAACACATGCCACTAGTCATGAAATGTGTTTTTCACATCTGTTTGATGGTTTTGAATTAGCATTGTTCTGTTTACGGGTTCAGAATGCTGTAAAGGACACCACGGATATTGATGACTTCCTCTTAAATGTTCACCTGGTTCTGTTTGATTGTGCTGACGTGGCCCTGCATGGGGGGGGGGGGGGGGGGATTCCATGTTATGGAATTCTAAACATTGTTCTTCCTGTACACACCTCTGATATGTCAGATCAGATTGGTTTCCTCAAAGCACATCCACTTGTAAATCCTTGTTTATGACATAATGGTCGGTCAGCAGGCTTTGTCAGCTTAAGGTTCTAGAAGTCTGGATGTACTTGTCTGTTGAAACAAGATAAGCGTTGCCTTTTTTTTCTCCTTTTAAGTTACTCTATTTTGTTGACTTTAGTAATTTGTCTGAGGTAATACATTCACATGTAACTGTGGCCGTCGTATCCATGGAGCATAAGGTATTTCTATTAACACAACACGTTTGCATAATTGCTGTGGATTTGCCCACAATATTGTTTGGCTCAAATATTTTGGCATGAGTTGGGTATTAGAGCTATGCCAAATCTTGTCTTCATGGCTGGTTGGTGTACGCTAGGCTCTGGAAGGGGAATAGCAGCTTTTGGCATGAGCATTGCTCTCTGGCAGACAAACAGTACAGTGTTGGACTTCTGCTTTTTATTGCTCTTGATGGAAACAGCAGCATCTAAGTGTCACATATCAAGTGAGTGAGTGAGCAAGAAGACAGAAATACACAAACACATGTAAACACATAATCATACACAGATATACGCATATACATACATACACATACTTACAAATATACATACATATATATGAATATAAATAAATATAAATGTAATTGTGCATTGTTGTGTAATTTAAACAAGGACTTAAAAATAGAAACACACCCCTGAAATACCAAGAAAACACAACTAAATAAAAGCCATCGTTTAATTATGTGTGATCTTCCTATGATAGTTGCTTCCAGTAAAATACTGTAAATACACTCATGGTTCATGGCTACATCCAGTTTTATTAAACCGAACGTTTGCAGTGTGATGAGATGAAACGTTCGACTACTGCAGCGCTCTGATCTGTAACTTTGTGAAAACCTACCTGAGCTCACCAATACGATACGAGATGGAGTATCCTGTACTTTTTTGCAGATGAATATGATTTAAAATATCTTAAAATATGAACAAGGACAGTGATTGCATTGAATGGAGAAGGTTGAACTTCCCTCTGTTCTTGTAGTTGTTCTACTGTTTAGTGGATTTAGTGGTTTAGTGATTTTGTGTCACCGCTAATAACCGCAGAAAACAAGGACAATTAAACACCATTTACCAGAGAATGACTGATGCTAAGAGAGGAATTGTTTGCTTTTCATCATTTTTTTGCTTGATGTTTTATGTGACGCTGGTTTTCTTCGGGTCAGGGGGTTAAAGTCATTTTAGTTCAGGTTCCACATTCAGTCAAATTTAAACATTTTAACTCATTAATATTGCCAACTCCAAACTTTTCTCTATGTTTTAGACTGAAAAAAGTAAGATTACATATGGAAAATGTTTGCATTATAGCAATTATTATTATTATTATTATTTTTTGAAATATTACACCTCATCTTGTTATTTCCACATGTGCATTACAAGTTACAGATTACAGTCGATCTAATAGACAAAACTTTAGTAACATAATATTGTTAAAATTCCACTTACTTTGCTTTAGACATTTAATGATGTTCACATTTGCTCAAGTTTTTCATATTTTTTGTGAAATAACTGTTTGTCAATGTAAACATTTTCATGTAATTTTCTTTTTTGCACTAAAACAGAGAGCAAAATTTGGGGCTGTCATTATTTATTTATAGGTTATTTTATTATTTTATTGGTCTGAGCCACTTGAGATCATATTGGGCTGAATGTGGAACCTGAACTAAAAGGATTGGAGATTTTGGTGGGCCTGTTTTGGCCCACAGGCCATATGTTTGACACCTCAGACTTAGAGTACAGGCATTCTGTTTGGCAGTTATCTTTTGTTTAAATAAAGATGTCGATTTCAGTGAACCTGATTGCATGCACACTAATTCCCCAATCATAACCTGAAATTCTGTAGTTATCTGATTATTCAAGTGATCATGTAAACAGGATAATCTGATAGGCTTTATCTGATAACGGCAGTAATCTAATAATCAGAAATAAGATTAACACACCTAGATTTCTCCCCAATACTCCGATTTCTTCCTGCATGTATACAGGTTAATCTGATTTATTTTATTCTTTTATGTCTACGTATGTGTAAACACAATTAAACATAATTAAAAATAGTATAGAATGGAAGAAAACAGGAAGTGTGATTCTACTAACACTACATACGTACATACTCTGAAAGTAATGTGATAATGGACTGGAGCGTCTAAACCCGAGTTTTTCGATTATCTCATTTCTTAAGTGCTTTCTTAAATGTATTAGTAAATGTATTATTACAATTATCCGATTACTCCCAGATATCGGACTTTTATGGTTACGTAAACAGGCTCAATGACTAATTTCAGACATTTTAAAGGAGCATAGAAGATATCAGAGGATTAATTTAACTCCCAGCCCTTAAATATGTATTGGTCAACACACAGATGATTCAGTATCTGAATACAAAACTCTGCTGATATAGTTTGTACAGCATTTTTTTGGCACCAGTTAATTGGTTTTATCTCGAGTAATTACCTACAGATATACTACAGCTGATCAGGTGTTTGCTCGGTAAATATTTGATTACATAACTAGGGGACTGTAAAAGGAAGGGTGACATAGATATTGTTACCAAATCAAGTGTTGGATCCAGCAAGAAAAAAAAGTTTCCAAGATGTGGATGTCAGCCTCATTGCTCTTTCTCTGAAGTGTGCTGAAGGTGCAGCTGAAGATGCTCCTGTGAGGAGAGCTGATTCAGCAGAGGTGCTTGTCCTCATATTTATTAAAAAAAAAAAAATAAATAAATAAATAAATTAAAATGCTAGAAGAGATATTGTGTCACTGTACTGTATATTTTTGTTTTTGATAAAGTATGTACAGTCTAAAAAGCCCTTGCTTGTGCGACCATCCGTCCTTCTTTACATGACTCTTATGTAGTGGTTTCCCTACGTCACTATTCATGTTTACAGTAAATCTAATCACAGCCGTGTTTGCACTGTGTGTATAAAAGACTTAATGGAAGCAACGCTCCCAGGCCTTTGGATATTTGCTCTGTTAAGCACAACATGATTGCATAATTTTATTACCATACTCTAAATCCCTCGGGGGGAATCTTGGATGAATGTATCGTCAATCAGAACTAGACTGAGTCTCAGAAGATTTGAGTCTTTCACCCCATCTCTTCATTAAGAGTCTGGTTTGTTTGTTCGCTTTGCTTTGATGGATGAAAGATGACTTATTTACCAGTTATCCTCTAGTAAGTAGGCCACTGATGCATTGTAAAAACAGCTGACTTGTGAATCACTTTCTGGTGTTGAGTGGTCTAGTATGGTATGTGTGCATCCACTGCAAAAAAGGCTTTGGGGGTTTGGTAAATACAAACTATGGAAATCAGTTCAATTTTAATCAACAGTGATAGCTGCCAGTGAAACTTTATGATTGGTTCAATTCTACATATATTACCTATTATTTAACAGGAACAATTGCTACTCAAACTAATATAGTAAAATCTATCCCATAATATTGTGATGGTATTTTGGAGGAGCAGCTGGGGGAAATTTCCCAGCATGCATTGGGACAAACTAGTTGGGACAATTTTGTTGTTATTTATAGTGTTCTGAGTTGATCAAAAGTGTTGTTCTTTTTTATATAACAGAGTTACAGTGTGTTTAACCCTTTTTGGGAGCTTGTTTTTTTGTTTGTTTGTTTTATTGAATCAAGGATTCTGTTGAGTTGCATATTTTTCCACCATTAGCGAAGCTGCTCCTTTGTTTCATGAGATTCTGCTCTGTTCATTTACAACCCAAAAGCACTGTGTTGTTCATGACTAATAGTGTTAAATAGGTTTAGCGTTCTTCTAAAAGAATATTTTTTTTCTCCAGTCATTTAAAAACTGTCTGGACAAAGGATCCCTTTGTATTTACATTTGGTTGATTAAATGATTATTGATACCAATATTATTTTGTGTATCTTCTAAACTCTGCAGAAAGAGAGAGTTCATTTTACCCAGTTTTAATGAGTAAGTAAGAGTTAGAAATGTGAGGTATATACAGTATAACCCAATCTATTTTAGTATTTCATTGCTTTTTAGTTCAGCTATTTTCTACTTGCAACAGGGAAAGAAATCTACACCCCCCCCCCCAAAAAAAAAGTGGATGCTACTTCAGATTTATTGAGTAAGTTCTATATATTTCTTTTTACAATTTCCCATTTGGTTTATACCTGCAAAGCCTAGATGTGTCAAAAATTTAATACAGGAGATAAGCATAATTAGATGTGTGCAATGAAGTTCAAAATAACAGGAACAAATCCTCGTCATTTAACCCCAGAAAACCATTTGCGTCATATTTACTAATCAATAAGATCAATACTTTCCTTAAAAACTTGTGGAAAACTACTCACTACAGCCATTTTTTTCCCCTTTTTCATTATGGCTGCTATTGTAAAATTATCTACACCCTTTTTGCAGGAAAGTCTTTGGCAATTTTCAAAAAGTTAAAGTTATATTAAGAAGAACATTTATGTTGTCATCCTCCATGTACTGAAACAATGCATAACTACTTCATAATTGACTCTTTATATTACAGTTAAACTGTGTTAAAAAATGTGTATCCACTTTCATACTGCAGGTGCATAAGGTGATTTGTCATAAACAATGGCAAAATGTTTTGTTTGGATTTTCTTAAAAGGTCTAGTATACATCTGAATTTTGTGGCTAGTTTTTGATGTTCAGGTTTTACAGGGTTAAAATATGCCAATCAGAGGAGAATTAAGTCCCGTTTAATTGGGGAAACATCTTGAATATATGAATAATCAACCATGAAGTAAAAAACAAAGCAGTGCAATCGATCAAATCAATGGGTCAAGACTCTGGGTGGCAAAGTGTCAAAACACACAACAGGAGCTTATGCAAGAGTGAGCCACACAAAGTACCAGCACTGATCAGCCACAGTGTCAGGCATCAGTCAATCACTCCTGAAGGCTGACCTCTGTTTAAGACCACTAAAGCCCCTCATTTAGTCAGTACTAAGAGGCTTTCATCAAGACTCCCCACGGCTGCAGCGGCCAGCTTCAAACATGACGAAATGGCCAGTGGAAGCTTTGTTTTAGCGTAGAGAGTTTTAAAGTCTCCCTAATTTAATGAGCCGTGGGTCTTGATTAAAAGCGATTTAATAAGCCTGCCTATTTCAGGACCCAGGATAATGAGTGAAATCAGGTGGTATCCGGCTGGAACCAAAGCTCCGCAGACATTACTGCTGTCCTCGTTGGAGATGACAGGAGAGGAAGGAGAGAAATGGGCCTTTACGTTTCTGTAGTTTGCGTGAAACAGTGAAATCAACATGGAAAATGCATAAAGTGAGGATAAGGTACCTCATCCAACCACGATTAAAGCCTGAGCTGAAATGATATTTGTGTGATGAACAATCGAAAGTCAACTGGTTTCACATGATAGGAACATCGTAACATACAGGCAGTTGACCCTGGAAAAGCCCCTCTGTTAAACAGCTACTGTCCAGTCCAATGTTAGCAACAGTAACGAGGCACAGGAGTCCTGTCACACAGTCAGAAGAAGTGAAGACTGAACCAAGTATAGAAGCAGGGAGGTGAAACTGGGGCTTTTTTGACTGCAGCCTCCAGTCCAAACTGTCTGCTGCTTCAGCCTGATGGAGCTACTGAACAAAATGACATTTCACTTCTTAATGGTAAAAAGAAGTATTGATGAAAAAAAAAAAAAACCTGAGGTCAAAACTAAAAGCACATATTGGTGGATTTGGAAAACTGCTTTTAGTCTTTAATGGTGAAAAAGGACCTCGACTTTCAATTCTTGGCAAAGTTCATTAATAAATGTTTTTCATAAATGTAAGTGGTTGATATAAATGTTTATATACTGAAGAACTTGTGAATGTGTGGTAATGACAGAGGATTAAACATTCAGAAAATATATTTGGAAATACCATAGAATGACATGTATATGCCAGGAAATTACAAAGTCATTTCTCTGCAATTTTAATGAACTAAAAATGCACTTGCATTTGCAAATGCAGCATTGTTTTTCTAAACTGAACAAGAGTCAGTCACATTTTTCTTTTCTCTCTCTTTCTTCTACCATTTTACATACAATGATACAGAGCAAAGGAAGTGGATGAAAATGGTCGACAAATTAACTCACAATTCTTAAATAAATAAGAAAAAACTGTTCCATGCTAGATTAGTTTCCTCAGTACACACCAAACTGGATTTTTCCTGAGATATAGAATAAGCTTTTGCCTTAACTTTTCAACCTTATTGTTGTGTTTGTCAGGCCTTTATCAAAGGAAATAACAGTTATGTCAGAGGACACAGCTGAGCATGAAGGGAAGTGATGCACTGCGCTAAACGGACCAGGAGCTTAGACGGGGTTTAAGACACTCACAGTCTTCATCTACTGCAGGTTTAACGCTGAAGGTGGAAAGCTGGAGACTGATCTCAGAAAATCGCATTGTATGTCACACCACTTCTTATGGCATTAGGTGTGCTATATGTATGCATTTTGGTCCTTTTACATGTTATTCTAACAATTAATCTTTCGGCAAATTTTTTCAATCAGTCGACTTATCTAAACAACAATTTTTTTTTTAAAGGAAGTGTTAATTTGTGGTGTCCATATTATTTTAAATACAACTCAAGGCCCAAAACATAAAATGTCACCTGTACCTGGGGTAAATGTAAACATACATATATATAAATAACTTTAATAGCATCAAACAAAAACTTAAAGTGGGAGGTTTCCCACATTCCAAAAAAAAGTTATGCAAGCAAAACAAACAAAAAGCAAACCAAATATTAATACAATTGGACCTTTACAATGTCCAGTGAGTATTTGCTTAACAGTGCAAATATATTTGGTCTCATATTTCTGATAATCATTTTCAGGACATTGTCAGTGAGTACTGATGCTGGTTGTGCTGTGCAGTCCTTCATTGGAAGGATGAATTCAGTCAGACTCCTTTGCCTACAACTGACAAAATGAGAAAAATACACAAACTTAAGATGCTTATATGACACGGTCACTTGTACAGCTGCAGGTGCATGGATTCCCCAGGTGCATAGTCAAATATAAACAGGCAGTCAGTTGTAAAATAACGTGTTGACTAAAAAAAAATTACCGTAAGCAAGTTTCCATGGTGGATTCCTTTACCAAGTCGACTAATCGCGGCAGCACTACAATTTATGCCAAGATTTGGCAGCATGACTTTTAGCAGGAGCCAAGAAACTGGAGCACACTACTCCAATTCTTGATACTTTGCACTGGCTCTCGGTTAATTTTAGGATTGATGTTAAGATGTTATTGTTTGTTTTTGAAGCTTTAAATGGACTGGCCCCACAGTACATCACGGACCTCATCTAAATTGATACCCCGGCATGTGCACTGAGGTCCGAGGACCAGCACCAGCTCGTGGTGCCCAGGACCAGACTTAAAACCAGGGAGTGGGGCTTTCTCTGTGGGTGGCCCTAGACTCTGGAACGTCCTGACCCCCAACATTCAAACAGCGCTCACAGTGGAGTGTTTTAAGTCTCGTCTTAAGACCTACTTTTATTCTCTGGCTTTTAACACCACGAGTTGTGTGGTCCTCTGTGCTACTTTATTTATTGATTGATTTTTATTGATTTTAGTACTTTTAACTAGTTGATTTTATTGTTTTATTTAGAGCATTGTTGTAGTTTTACATACTTATTTATTGTTTTTAGTTTTAGTTGTTTTATTGTTTTTATGATATGCAACACTTTGGAAGCATTCTTATTGTTTAAATGTACTGTAGAAATAAAGTGGATTGGATTAGATTGGATTGGATTGGATTGGATTGGATTGAAGATCTCCAGTCTTCATAAACGTAACCCCTAACCCTAACCCTCCATGCGTGGTATTTGATGCAGTGTGAACACACACGTGGAAAGCCTATAATGCGTACAGATAACACCAGTTAAAAGTAGTGTGTATATTTACGCAATTTCATGATATAACATTGAAAGCAGCATTAATCACTGTATTCAAGTTAAATAAATGTTAAATAATTCACCAGGTTAGAGTAAAAAATAAACATAAGCTCCACTATTATTGACTGTTTGGACCTGGACATGAGACTTACAGCACCATGACGTCAGAATTAAGCGTACAGAATGCATACCCAACATGGAGGCCGCGCTCATACCTGGGTGGTGGTCGTCAACATCTTCATCCAGCCCTCAGCGGCTGAGAGCACATAATGGGAACTGCTCCTTGTCCATGGTTGAGTAGTTAAGACTCTATAGAGGCTGTGAGCAGCTTGCAGAGCCCATAAAGCGGACTACAGGGATTCTAAAACGGATTCCAGCATACATCAGCAGCTGCAGTTGTGCTATAAGCAGCTGATGTGGGGAAATATGCGGCTGGTCTTTTCCCACAATGCATGAGGATTCGGTCATTTTGACATTTACTGTCGTGTGTGCTGTACTTCTCAAACACCCACCTTACAAAGAAATGAAAAAGAACAAAATGTGAACAGTAGGGACAGATGTGGGTGTGGATGATGTGAGAAGATATGTAAGATCAGGCTGAAAGGAGTGGAAGGAAAACATAAGGCAGAGCCTTTTCATGGATATTTGAATAAAGTCATGACTTCTTAGGTCTGTGTTCATTATGGTCTGGGTTTTTTGTGTGCAGGTACATGTGTGTGAGAGCTGCAGTAGTGTCATCATCCTCTCTGTTTGAGAATCTAATCCATGCTTAAAACCCTGATTTTGTACAAAAAACCTGTGCCGTGATGGAATTAAAATGAGACTGGACTTTGTGAGGAGACATGTATTGTAATCATCCTCACAAAACGCACTGTCAAAAATGTTTTGGGACCTTCAGAGGATCTGTGCTGACTGCAGAAAGACCGTCAAATCAAATGGACAAATGACTGTAGTTGTAGATACTTGTTTTGCATTCAGTTAAATATTCATTTTTGCTGAAAAAGTCACTATTTTCTATGTTCTCATATAATAACCTCTGAAGTAACCCAGAGCTTTTATGAACATCTGCAGGGTCAGTGAATCAAACATAGCAAAATACATTATTTTCACCAAAAAAAAAAAAAAAATCGAGAAGATATTGTTGTATATATTGTTGTATATATGTATAATATATATAATGTGTATATGTACCTATTGTATATTCTAGTATTCCTTTCTAGTTTTGTACATTGTCTATACTTTTTATATTTCCAGTAGAATTTTTGTGATAGTGTTTTATACAGTCTTTTTTTTTTACACTTTATTATGGTAAAATTGCATATTTTGTAATCACCATATATTCTGTGTCATATTTAGAATAGAAGGGAATAGTTGATCCCAGAATAGACAATACAGCCCTCACAGTTTTCACTAAGGTCAACATGTTTTGTCTTCTGGGATGTGAGAAAGTCTTATGTCGAATTGTCTCACGGGTAATTCATTGGTGGTATAAGAAAGAATTTTTTTTTTATTTCTTTGGACTCTCCCATCAGACTGCTTGTCGCCTCTGTGGGACTTCTAACTGTGGGTCCACATTAAAACTTATAAGAAAGACACTGATCATCGTATTTCTCGATTATTTTCATTAATTATATTAGAGGACAAGAATTTTTCCACAACAACTTTAAATTGCTGCTAAACAGAAACAGAGCTGATGAAATGATTTTCATTGTCCATGTGACACTAGTTGTTTTTCCATTTACCTGCAAATTGTGCAACTATAACTTGCACAGAAAAATTGACCTAATGGGAAAATGACAATTTTATGACTAAAACTCTAGTTTTTCAATTTACAGTTTTTGCGCTGGCAAGAGGTGGCTTTTCAGGAGTAGCACAAATGGTATACCACACAAAACTGCAATGGAAAGATCTTTTTCTGCAACTAGAGCTACATGAAAAAAAATGAATGTTGATGGACATTACAACAAGCAAGGAAGAGTTTTAACAGAAACGTGTGTGTGGAAACTCCAGGAAACCCAATCATTTAGTACAGTATAGAGGGGCAATATTTAATAATAATGAATATATCTGCAAATCAACACCACATTTACATTTGTTGTCATGTTTATGAAATAACATCTCATGTCACCTCATGATAATAAATAAACAAATCATCACATTTGTGATTTAATGGAAAAACTGACAGTATGCATTTCTGTTTTTTCGACATTTAGTAAATACTGGTAAAGTTTTGCACATAAGCCTAATGGAAAAGCGACTAATGATGTGATAGAGACAGCCTCATTCTACTCTAATCTTAATGTTGTTGAGTGCAGTCACTGTGTTGCACAGATGTCCAATGGAAAAGTGACTAGTGCCAATAAAAGCTAGTCTTTTCTATTCTAATATATTTTCTATTCTAGTCCACTGTATTCTTTTCTATCCTATTATATTCTAATAAATTGTGATAAATTCATCAACAAATGTTTGGCTAAATATAGAGAAAAAGTCATTTGGAACTTGCTACAAAAATAGATGTAGGTCTCTGTGGAATAAAAACACACCTAATGCTTCAATAATCAGGGATGCCAGTCCAGCAGGCACTGTTTGGTTTAGTGTTTTTGTATTGTTTTTTTCTTAGTTTAACAACTAAATACATATGAATATTTAACTGGTGGTTTGTGAGGCCCTTTCCATTTTGTGTCCTGTCAGCGTTCATATGTTGACCATCTGTGACACATCTGTGCTCTGTAGAACATCATGTATTTGGTCTTTGAAGAGAAAAAGCAGTTTAAAGGTGTCCAATTGACACAGAGCTTTGGTTTAGGACAGACCTGATGAGAGTGGTTATGTTTTGTCTCCAGTGTAACGGAGAAGCAGTAGAACACTACATTACACATCTCAGATTGAACGTCACGGGGGCGCCTCGGCCCAAACCAGCAACTCACACACCAAATGTCAACACAGTATCACAGGCATCTCAAACAAGATGCCTGTATCTGAGAAGGGCCATAATCAATGTGAAGCACCCAAATTCACAGCTTCACAGCTCAGCATGACTCTCTCTCTGTTGGTAGATTTCCTCTGGGTTTCTTTGGGCTCCAAGTCTGTTAACACGGCAGCCCTCCCAGCCCCACATGGAGGGTCCCCTGAGCTACTGTACAAAGACACATTTTTCCTTCTCACAAAAGTAGGACAAGCCCCAGCATCTTTGTTACTGGAAGCAGAGGGCTGCGCAAAAGAATGGGGAGCCCATCCATCTCGCTTGCTCGGCCCATTCATAACAGTCATTCTCCAACTGGGAATTAATTTGCTCCAGAAACCAGGCGTCTCAGGGCTGAAGTGGAGAGAGCATGTGTTCGGTCCTCCAGGGAGGAGGGACTTATCATGGACAAGAGCTGCTGATAAACAAATATGCACTTGACTGTGTGACACATGAGCACAGTCCTCACCTACGCTACATCCTTAAAGAGGCTTAGTTGTCACCTGGTGGATCTAATGTTGGGCTGGTGTGAGTGTATACTGCTAACCTGCATCCTGTCAACATATTTAATGTACAAAGACAGCTGACTGGGGTCTTTGGAGGCCCCAAGAATAGACTACTGCTAAAAACAACCAGCATAGCAAAATGTGTTGTTCTCAAAACTGTTAGTTACATAATTATACGTCTTTTGGAAGGAAAATGTATCACTGATTATTGTTTTAGTAATGTTAGTTAATTTGTACAGTGTGTCAAATGAATTAGAGCAGAAAAGATGAATAAATTATTAATAATAATAATAATAATAATAATAATAATAATAATAATAATAATAATAGATTCGATTTTTATAGCGCTTTTCAAGTCACCCAAATCACTTTACATTATTGATCCATTATTCATTCACTCACACATTCACACTCTGGTGCCAATTTGCACCTACGGCTCCTCTCACCAGTATCAAACATTCATACGCATTCATACACCAGTGTGAGAGACACTGAAGGCAAGGAGGGTGAAGTGTCTTGCCAAAGGACATAATATACTGAGTAGGACAGAGTGGAATTCAAACCAACAACCCTTTGGTTATTGCTCTCCCACCTGAACCATGGCCGCCCCCACCAAGTTGATTAAAAATATTCTTCTATTATCATTTTCCTGAAACAAAGCTTTGTTTTCCTAATTTCACTGCCATTAAACATTGGTTCCACTGTTGTGTTTCACACGGACAATTACTCTGACACACATGACGCCACCAGCAACACAAACAACATGGAGTGTAGCTCAGAAGAGATGAGGATGAAAAGGCAGAACATGTCTTTATGTTGAATTTTCCACATTGGAACCATCACTTCAATAAAATTAATCCAGGATAGACCCATTCAGTTCCAGGATAGACACATTCAGCCTTTGAAAGTCACCTGTGTCTATAATCCAGATGGATCCAGGTGATGGATGAAGCACTGCTCTCTCGATGCCAGTTTTACTGAGAGAATCTCTTTCCATGCCTCAAGCAAAGAGATACTCATCTTTTGATTTTCCGACACTCGACATCCTGCCTCCAGACTTGAACTCTGTGACTCTATCCTCACCTGCATCCCTTCACAATAATTCTTTTTATCTGAACCATAGTGAAACCATCAGGTAATTGCAAGATAATGCACTGCCAAAACAAGACAATAAAAAATAGGACCAATGTCCCTGGAGTCCTCTGGTCTTGATGGATGAGGTCAATCTACTGGTAGAAGTGGATGGCACTTTTGTTGGAGGAGAACTCAACGGATTAAATCAAAGTCTATATATGACTTCTATCAGTGATCAATAGTAACTATATTGATATCTAAACATTTACATGTTGTAAACCATTGAAATATGGAACATTATTATTAAAGCCGGATTTTTAATCCATTCAATCATTCATTCATCTTCTGAACCCATGTTAACCTCTCTAGGGCTGTGGGGGTGCTGGAGACTATTCCAGCTACCGACGGGTGAAGGTGAAGTACACCCTGGACGAGTCACCAGTTCATCTCTCACACATAGAGATGAACAACCAATCACTCTCAATTTTGATTAACCAATCAATCTGCACATCTTTGGATGGTGGAAGAAAGTTGAAGTACATGGAGAGAACCCATACAGACACAAGGAGAACATGAAAACTCCACACAGAAAGGTTCCTAGTTGGAATTCAACCCAGGACCAAATTTTTAATATTTCAAAAATTCATCAAAATAAAGATTTCACAAAACTGTGAAGAAACTTTGTAGACATTGTCCTAAAGAAGCTACATATAAAATTTGAAAATAATCCAACCAGTAGTTTTAGAGAAGATTGTTGAACACTGGACATTGGTGACCTTGAGACCCTTCAAAGTCACTTAAGGTCAAAGGTCATGGTACCAAATGAAAGTCCATAGCTGTTTCTCAATATGAAGAAAGCAGAGTGAAGTCTTGGGAACTCGGTGAATACAGTCTTGCATCTTGGGAATTACTTTCCAGCTAATTCTACACAAGTCACCAACCAGTGCATCCTTGGTTTAAGCTAGCTGACAAGAACAACATCCGGGTATTCCATGCTTTCTTGATTTATGTAATTGGTCAGTAGTTGGGCGCGTGACTAATGAGGTTTGACGAGAACGCGAGAATAGAAGAAAAGACATGGACGTGTATTGAGAAACGCCTCATATAAGACTTCCTATCAATGCTCAGTAGTAATTATATTACTATCTATAACCATTTACATTTTTATCAACCATCAAAATATGGAACATTATAAGTATGTACATTTTTAACATTTCAAAAGTTCATCAAAAATTCAAAAATCTAAATTTCTCGAAACTGTGAACATTGTTTGTACATATTCTCCCAAGGAAGCTACATTTAAAATGTGAAATTATCCTGACCAGTCATTTCTTTAGAGAATATGTTGAAATTGCTAAGATGACAAAGATGCTGATGTTGGACATGTCTTCACAAAAGCTCATGGCCTATCGAATGGTGAGATTAAAAAAAAAAAAAAAAAAAAAACAGCAGACAAACGGGGTCTGCATTTTGTTACATCCATTAGCATGAACCCACAAATACCAATGAGTCTCATCTTATGATCACCGTTAATGAAGATTCCAGCGGTGTCTGTCAGCCATGGACACACTACCAGGCCCTGCTCAGCTGTTTGTATAGAATTCTAAACACTGAAACAGAGTCTGCCACTGCTCTAATTTCCATTAAATGAATTTCTGGATTCTTCATTATTATTTTTTTCTTTTTGCTGCATGAGCCAATGATGTCACTCCAAAGCTTTCTAGTGTACGGCTGTGGAAATGGATGGGAGTCTGTGATGCTGATCATTAACACTAAGAGAGAGGATGAATTGTACAAGTAGGAAAATGATAATAGAGCTAAAATTGTAGCCATGTTACATTCTTTTATATAAAGACAGAGTTTTACTTTGCAAACCTGGTCTGAGATCCTCATTTGTGGCATTTGTTTGTAGATATGAAAACAAGTAAATAAAGGTTAGAATGTAGCATTTATCTTTAATTATGTGCCAAGTTTATTTCAGTACTTATGCCCCCTGACTTTTGAGTCTCATGTAAGAGGGACTTGTCTAGTATTTGTCTAAATACCTGTGAGACGTGCAGTTAATGAATTCCCCAGCAGAAGTGAAAGGCTATGTCTGTAAAGCTGAGCACTGGGAGGATCGGGTTGTACAGATGGGATGTATGCAGAGTTCAAGGGTACACCAGCTGAGAGGTCCAAAGGCTGGAAGGGTTTGTTAGCAGAACAGAGCCGACTCCTCACCAGAAGCCTTCCCTCTGGCTGTAATCTGAGGAGGACCGCGTGCGCATCACTGCTCAGCTCTGCATTTGCATAGATACAAACTGAACATATGCATTTACTCGTGTGCATCTGTCTGCCCGCCTGTGCGCAAGCGGAGGTAATGGAAGAAGGCATGGATCCTTGATTCATGACACATGGCATGCACATGACAAGGGCTCAGTAGTAGTGCCAGAAGGGGGGGTCACAGGCCCAGACCCCCACACACACACGGCTTCTCTTCATACAGGCAACAGATGAACAAAGCTGCTCAGTGGCCAAACTAGTGCTGTTCACATGATGGAACAAGCACAAAATTCTGCTCAGGTTAGGGTTAATATATATATATATATATATATATATATATATATATGTGTGTGTGTGTGTGTGTGTGTGTGTGTGTGTGTGTGTGTGTGTGTGTGTATACCAATATAATGATAATATTGATAACAATAATAGTGATACACAGTGGTAAGACAATTCAATTACCAACAACAACAAACAAACATTACACCACAGTCCCACTAAGCAGGTGTCTAATGTTCTGCTTTGTTTTACACAGATGTTACAATTTGGCCAAAAATATGACTTAATAATGCGATGAGGTTAACAATATACTGAAAGGAATTTATGGCATTTGATGCCAAAAAACTATTAAGCTTTTTTTTCTTTTTTTAGTAAACTGACGTCCAGACATCCATGTGATCTGACAGGAAATGTAGGGTCTGTGTTGTCAGACTGATGTGAGGTTTTGGCCACGTATATATATGACTGACAGGTGTAATTACAGATCGCGGCTCATATTCGTGGCTCAACTGCATGGCCCACACTCAACATGGACAAACATCTTCTGTCTTCCACTACAGTGTGAAACTGTGCTGGGTTCCTGTATCTTCAAACTACTTTTGATGTGGTGGGTTAGATCTGCACAAGGAAGGAGAGTATTTTCAAACTCTGTCTTTTTTTCCTCTGTTTTCAGTTCCTGAAGCTTCAACAGCCTGAATGAAACCTCATACGTAGCACATAATGAGCAGTGAGAGACTGGAGAGTATGGAAGAACTGTTCAAATATGGAAATAATTGAGTATTATGTGACATTATCAAGAACCAAAGTAAGAATAGTCAATAGTATAATTGCTTTTTATTTGGAGCAATTTAGAGTTTTATTTTTAATTAATTTAGTTTTAATTCATTTCTAAAGAGAATTTGCCACTTAGAAAATTAGTAGTTTTAGTTCATTCTTGTGTTTCAGTCTTCTTCTTCTTTTTTTTTTTTTTTTGCAGGGTGTTTATCAGGTGCATTGTTGAGCAAGGTCAGAAAGGTTTATGAGGCAATAAATACTAATCAAAACATCATAGCATTAAAAACTAGAAAAGCACTCAGAGAGCGCAGACCTCCGCCAAGGCAGTGTTTGATCTTCACCAAAATCTAATTAATTGGTCCTTGTATCATTCCCAAGCTATCCTGAAAATTTCATCGAAATCCGTCCATAACTTTTTGAGTTATTCTGTACAGACAGACAGACAGACAGATAAACGCCGGCAGAAACATAACCTCCTTGGCGGAGGTAATAACAGTTTCCACTTTCTCACATATACAGTATATACAACCACCTTTAGATGACTACATAGACCAGTCACTTCTAAAATCCACTTAGAAACCTCAAAAACCCTCTAATTTCATCAAAGTAATCTAATAAATCTTTTTATGGAAACTTTAAGAAACTGACTTCTGGATTTGTAGGATTTTCCGACGATAGACCCTTTTCCACCGCAGGAACTTTTGCAGGAACTTTGAGCATTGTCCTGAACTTTCAAAAGCCCCAGTGCATTTGCACAGAAAATTACCCGGGTAACTGACTTTCCCCGGGCCCCGAATTTACCCTGAAGAAGTTCCTGGTAGTGGGGTAGTACTTTTCAGATTACCAGGAACTCTTCAGGGTGGAGCTGTGTACTGGAGAACGCTGATTGGTGGACTACACTGGCAGCGCTCTGCAATCCAATCAATTGTTCTCCTAACTTCTGTCATCATGATGCCAGTGCTCGTGTTGTAGGACTGTAATAATACAGACTGAACTTCCCTGTTGGTGATAATAAAATTAACCTTTAACCTTTACATATAATGTAAAAGTGACTCATCACAAACTACACTTGGTTTATGAAATAAATGGTCAAAATAAAACTTTTTAAAAAATATTTTAGTTTAGTTTATGCAACACAGTGTTAGTTTTTCTTTCTTTGTCCTTCCAGTTAAGAAAAAAATATTTTTCATACGTTCAAGAGTTGGGTTGCTCTTTCATTCATATCTTTGCTGTGAATACATCACACTATCGTCAAGAGAGCAATGTAAGCAATGACAGAACAAAGAAACCTCTCACTATAAGAGTATGTTCTTTTTTAAAGCCACCTATTCATTTCTACAAGCCTCATCTCTTGTGGCCTGACAAATGTTGTTCCATTGTCTCGTCCTATTCATTCCTCTGTCAGAGTAATCCATCACTGACACAGGTATGAGGGGGGTTTCTGCCAGACTCTGTTTGCATTGGACAAAAGGTGAGGCCTGAGTGTCATTCAGGAGCTTTTCTTGGCTTCAGAAATGCCCTGTTCAAGTAACATGGATGTGCTGAAGAAGAGAAAATTGAAGTGAAGATGACCTTTTCCAGTTTTGAATGTGTTTACAGATTTAGAGAGAGTTGAGCTTCTTTACCGACCTCATTCCCTCAGAGGCCAGTTTCCAGCTTTGAAATGTGGAGCAGAATGCCTTAAAATGCAAGCAGGTAATGTTTTGTTGCACATTAAAAATAGAGAGGAACATGCTTGTGTTCTGTACAGGCTAAATTTACTGGTCACACTCCCAGCTGACAGTGTCCTCTACGGCTGGTCACGGTGCAGGTCTACTGGATGAAAACATCACCAGGTTCACCTTCATGGAGAGCTTTATTTAGTTCTAACTCATTATTTTTCCCTGACTGTCCAGACTGAGAACCAATGGCATTCCAATCATAAACCTATAGTGGGACTTCAACCCTGCAGATGAATTACAGTGACTCCGTAATTATTCAGTTTACATAATTCATTCCAATTTTATTTGTATAGCCCTGTCTCACAACAAGGTTGTCTCACAGGGCTTTATAGAATGAAACAAACAACAGCCAAATAAACAGTAGATGAAGGAGATGGATTAATGTCTCGGGCATCCCCCGGCCTCCTTCTGGGCTCCAAAACTCCAAAAACCCAGTGGGAAAAGAGAAACCTGAGGAAAACCACAGTGAAGGAGAGAGCCACTCCCATGGACGGACAGCTGTAGATGCACCAGGACTGATGGACGTCCATTTATGGATGTAGTTCCAGTCTTTTATAATGCAGTTTGGTGGGGGCACATGAGGGGCTCCATCTAGTCTGAAGAGACAAGTGAGGGTGAGGAGGTCCATCCAGTCACCTCAGATTCTGTCATTATTGAGCCCCAGGTGGCTACAACTGAAACAGTAGCCGCTCCCCCAGGGGGGAGTGGTTAAAGGGACACCGGGTGAATATTAAAGAACAGACTAAGTAAAGGAAATATTGTTAATGATATGAACAGACTAAAGTGGTACGTAGTACCAGAAACTGATAACGATAGGACTCCGTGCTCTGTACCTCCACCAGCATTCTTACTCCATAGTTGTGAAGGTGTTCACTGTTTAATATTTTATTTCCATTCAATCGTTTGGACAGTCCGGTGCATCCAACAGCAGCTCTGTACTGGAGCTGAACACACCCACATCTAAATAAACCCAACAGATAAGATCCACTGAAAACTGAAGCTGTTTGGTGTGTCCTCTCTGTATATTTGTCAAGAGAATTCCACAGACACTACCAATGAAACCTGGTGGAAGCGTTGGACATGGGCCAAGGATGGACCCCTGAAAATAAGGACCAGATCCTAAAAAGGGCCAGAGACAAACTGATTTAGAAATGTAACCAATCATAGAAAACATCAACCACGTTGGACATAAAATGTAGATACTTAAAAAATATATATTCCAACAAAGTGATGATATTCATTCATCTTCTATACCCGCTTTATCCTCACTAGGGTCACGGGGGTCACATGGAGCCTATCCCAGCTACTTA
>JAQQZY010000020.1:39514577-39525666 GCA_030068375.1 Ostorhinchus rueppellii
CCTTCGCCCTAAGTAGCTGGGATAGGCTCCATGTGACCCCCGTGACCCTAGTGAGGATTAAGCGGGTATAGAAAATGGATGGATTACTTATGTCTTACTTATTTCTGTAGTTGTTGCAATATATTTCTGGGTGCTAAGCCGATGGAACGCAATTTCATTCTGCACTGTACCATGTTGGTATTGTGCCTGAATGACAATAAAGTCACTCTTGAATCTTGGAAGTGGATTTTTACAGTGCTTTTTTCTCCATAGAGAAATATGGCTGTTTTTGGCAATTTGGTAGGAAAAAACGGGAGCATATTTTGATTTCATTGCTAAATATCACATTAGATTAAATAATATTTGGTGGGCATTTCTAATGTCTACATTAGAGTTCATCCAGTAAACACTAACCTCCATCATTTAATATCATCACTGACAGCTGTGATAATTTTTCAACATGAAAGATGCAGCACATTGCATTATGGGATTACAGCACTCTAATAATGCACTTCCTGACAGAGGAGACTCACCTCCAGAGTCAGCAGCCTGCAATTACCTGCCTCCTTGAGAATCAGGGGCCACACTTTGGCCTTCATGTCAATCACAAGATGTGGAGATCAGGAACCCTTTGATAGAGCAGATACACATATTCTTACTATAGATCTTTGTGAGGCTGCAGTGTCACTACACACACATTTACAGTACACAGTATTGTCATATTCTGTGTTGATGAGTTTGTAGCGATGTAGAACTCAATAATTCAGAGGAGGATGTTCTGCTCTGTTTGGCATCATACTCTGACTGACAGAAAGCAAAGAACCATGAATTTAGTTGAAAAAAACAAACAAACTCAGAGGCAAGAACTTTCCATACAATAAAAACAAGGGCTCCACTAAACTGTATCTGTGGTGGCAGTGGTGGCTGAAACATTTATCCTCTGCTATCACAACAATCAAACTCAAGAGGAAAATTCAGAAGCATTATTATATTCCACAGTGTTCACCCTGCCTCATCAAAGTACACTGGTGCTTTGCAGGCCTTCGTCTTAGGCTGCCTAACCTGATAAGTTGTATAAACGAAGGCACAGCCTCTTATTTCCATTTCATCGAATACTTGGCTTTTGGCAAAATACAAATTAAAAATTGCTTTAGAATTAACCCTATAACACCAAATATATCATATTTGATACATGAGTTTAAAAGCCCTCTTCCTGATCTGTGTGATATTTCTTTTCTTGAAAAACTTGATGTATATAATTAGGTACATACAATACACAGATAATCCCCCAGGGGGACAAGTTCATTCACTAGAGGCCTTTCCAGTGAAACTAAGACTGTCATTAAGGAGGAAGGAGGAAGAACTTTGACCATTTAGAAAAGGAATGACCAAATTGTTAGACATGTTTGTGTTATATTATGTTTTTGTTTATTAAAAAACAATATTTGAGCATTGAGACCTGATGGATCAAATATGATACGAAATTGGAAGTAATACATGAAAATTGCTATTTAAAAAAATAAATTGGGTTGTTCACAAGGACCAATAAAGGCTCCACTTTAAAGAACTGGAATTTTCTCCCAATGATTTAATGGTTCCGGCTTTACAGGGTTAATGCAAACACATCATTCTAGAATAGAATAGAATAGAATAGAATAGAATAGAATAGAATAGAATAGAATAGAATAGAATAGAATAGAATAGAATACAATACAATAGCCTTCATTGTCATTGTGTATACAATGAAATTAAGAGTGTTACTCCAGTCAGTGCAACAATATTAACAAACTACAGAAAGAAGAATTGAGTGAAAATAAAATTACAAAAATAAAAATCAGATAAGAAAATAGAATACAAAGTAACATAAGAATAAAACGAGAATGAAAATTAAAATTGAAAAAATATGATTACACGCAAATTCAAAAACAGTATTAACAGTATGTATATCTATGTCAACCATATGTATACCTATGAATTAAGTCTATATAGAAATAATGGATTTATATTTGATAGATGTTGAATTGACATTGCATAGACATTGCATTGTTATTGCAGAACCGAAGATTCTAACAACATTATGTTTAGAATAATTAGCTGCAGCTGAGGCTTTTTTTTAACGCCATTCTTTGTTTGCATTTTGATGCATTTGCAATGATGTGAGTTCGGGAATATATGAGTGCATTTGCTGTAATTGTGAATTACTAATTAAAGCTAGTAACTAGGTTCACTCATAAGAGATTGGTTTCCTTTCAGGTTTCAGAGGATAAGTAATTCCAGGTGGTGGATGGGTATATTTCCATCTGTGATAACCTTCAAAGCTCCAGTCAGTTAATTGAAAGGGCAGCAAATAACAGTTCAAATGTCAAGCAAATCAAGAAGGTGAAGCTCCAATCTGACATGTTTTTCCAGCCATAGAAATGGGACATCTGCTGACAGGAAGGACTGTTTGTCTTGGATGTTAACCATCAGCAGTTTGGTTCATTTATTATGGAGTTATTTGGGAAAGTGCAGCTCTGTTTTTCAGATGTAAAATGACAGAGGAGACTTCACATTAACATGCTTTTATTGTTTTTGTTTTTTTGTCGTTTTCTTCTCCTCATCATCTCTGAACCATTACGATACTAATATGATGTATAAGTAACTGTGACATAGAATACAAGTGGAATATAATGTCTTTACAGAAACAAATATGAACAAAGAAATACCTAGTTGTATTTTTGTAATTCTATTCTATTCCGTATATTGACATGAAATAATATATCTGATATTTCATATGTGGACGGTGTATCATTGTTCTACACTGACGTGTAATGAGTCTATATGTTAGAGCCAATGAGCCAAACAGATGTGACATTTTCAACACTATGGGATGATGGGAAATTACTGTTGGTCCTTGTGCATTAATCACTCATCTGTTCCTGTCCTCTCTCACCTCTCATCCATCTACCCACCCATCCTCTTTCCCGCTATGCCCTTCTCTTTCCCTCCCTCCCTCTCTGTGGTCTGTAGTCAGATACTGAGTTCTGGGATAAGATGCAGGCAGAGTGGGAGGAGCTTGCACGACGAAACTGGCTGACGGAGAATGAGCAGGCACAGATCCCCTCCAGTGTGTCTCCACATGAGAAGGTCAGTAGCCTATCAGCAAACAAAAGAAACATATTGCTCTGTGACTTATGCGCCACAATGGTGTAAAGATTTAAAGTTACGGCAGCTGTACAGTGGACTGGTATCACAGTAAAGTTAAAATATTCCCATCAGGTCATCTGGGGCTCGTTAATTACAGATGATGTATGTTTTTGTTCCTGAAGTTGAATTTTGCCATCCAAATATGGTCTCTTGACGTCATTATAAGGTTGCTAGGCAACCAACAGAGACTTACTATAGCACTGTTCCCTGATGGTTGATGCTTATCCAGAAATAATTCATGTAACTTCTCATTAAAACCACCACTTGTCATTTTTATTTTCCTGTTATGTATGAAATAAACAAACTACATATTGTTAGCCTCATAGCATAATTGCCTAAGTCATACACTATGTGGACAAAAGTACTGGGACATCTTGAAATCAGGTGTTTCTTTTCTAACAGGGGTCTGGGATACAAAACAGATGTCAGAGTATAGTTTTATATTGTCAAAATATCATTGCATTGGTTAGTTTAGTTTAAATTGTTATTTTTGCTTCCAAAATGGCTCAGAGATGGTTTTTACTTAATTTCTCTCAAAATTGGTTTTTGTTGTGCTTGTGTGTGTGTGTGTGTGTGTGTGTGTGTGTGTGTGTGTGTGTGTGTGTGTGTGTGTGTGTGTGTGTGTGTGTGTTTCTTTTTTTTTTCATCCATGACTGTGATTTTAAAAGTTCGAACACATCCACATGTATAAATCAGCATATGGCCAAATCCACATCTGAAAGAAAACATATCCGACAGTAAAGGTATATCCCTGAAATCCCCCCAATCCTCTGCTAAAGCAAATCTATCAACGATCATTTTTAGACAATTGATATGAACTTAATTTGAACATTGACCTGACAGAGACTGAATAATGGTCATAGAACCACTTTATCCCCACAAAACTTCCACCTAGTGATTGAAAATGACTCCACATGAACTATGGATGGTAGAAAGAAAATGGACATTTGGAAGACGATCAATATGAACTAAGTTTTATCTTAATCTCCCTATTGTTGCTTGATATATGTCCAAAAAACTGAATTTCAACAAAAGCACCCCTTTTGGATTATATATAATTCTCATAGAGCCGGATCTAGTAAAGGTTTGTGTGTATAAAAATATGTGCACATTCATTGCAAAAAAAACTGTACAAACTGGTTTAGTAACGGTGCGCACTAAGGGCTGTGTCTTTCAAAGGTGCAAAATGGTGCGTCTGTATTTAGTTCGTATGTTTGCTGCAATGAATTATGCAATATGGAGCATTTACACGTGCGTTGGTAGAACAAAATGTTAGTATTTTAATTGAACAAATGGAAAGTGATTTATCACGAAAGTAATTTTGCTCATAGAAACTGTCTCCATATTTAACACGTCTCAAAGGGAGGGGTGAAAGGGAGGGGCAAACAGTTTGTACGTGTAATTATGTACACATGGAAGAGGTTACTGTCAAAAGAAGGAAACATTGAAGTGATGAAATAAGACCCAGAGAACACATTTTTCACCCTTGTGTGAACATTTTTGCAATGAAAAAATAATTGAGACATATGCCCCCACCCCCTCCATCACCACTTTACAGGACTCTTGTAAAGGCTACTTTTCCACTTAATCTGATGGACTTGATTAGAAATATGCACTGACATTAGGCTAGTGTGAAAAAATCATGTGCACCTAACAGTGATTCAATCCAATAACCCCCCCCAACTCGAAAATGAATCCAACGCCGCTGCCCATCAATGCCATTTTACAACTTGTAGATGAACCTGGAGATGATTTAGGACCGGTCACAAGGAGGGCTCATGCAATACCTTCTGTGACTAAACTTATTACATTTCCTTGCCTCTGGCTCAAACTAGTCACCATATCTGATAGTGCTGGTGGATCCCAGAGCAGTTTTTACAGCATGCTGTCTCCATGACAACAACCCGTAGCATACGCAAAACTCTCATTTAAATAGGGCGGTCTCCAAGACTTTGCACCTCTTGCCATTTGTGCACGCAATCTTAGTAAATCACCCGCAAACTGTGGTTCAACCTCACACACAAAATTCTAGATCACACAGGCAAATTAGTACACATAAACTGGGATCTTAGTAGATCCTGCCCATTGAGAAGCTGAAATCGATGGGGTTCTTCCACTAGGGGTCCCCTGTGTTGGTCATCCAGGGATAGGAAATCCAACCAGATCTGTCCTAGTTATTGCATTCACACCGCCAAGGATCTGGCGGTGGCAGCAGCGGCGTTTGGTGTAAAACCATTATATTCATGAAACTCGGTTTTGGGCATATAATTCAAATTAATGTGATATTCAGGAGGGGGCTGCCTCCTGGGTTTAAGATTCTGATCCTGTACAGATTAAAATACAATTCTTTACCTGTGTTAAGGGTCAACACTTGCATATAGTTACATATAGTACTATTCATACAGGCTCATATTTTAGCTGAAAACCAAAGCTGCTTGGTGTTAGGATTTGCTTTGTGCTATGTGAAGCTCTTGCAACTCAACTCACAGATTTGAAGGCAGTATACATTTGTTCAAAGAACTCCAGTCAGCGTGTCTTTAAAAGTGTTGAACTGTCCTTTTAAATCAAGGGAATTAAAAGGTGATATCCTTTGGTTTAAAGTCAGTCATCTCTGCTGTCAGGCGAAAACCCAACCTCTCACTGTCAATCACCAGTAAACTTTACTGCATCATAATTTATATATTAGAACCAAGAGCCTAAAGCTGATCTACACTCTTCCAATCAAACAACTTCTTTACATAAAGAAATCATGTGAGAGACTTCTGGGCTTTTTGATTGATCCCAGTTCAGGGCTAGTTCATGAAAAAAAAGCTGTTTCAAAGTCATGATGCGCACAAGAAGGCAGTAACACACCAGGGTAATCAAAGTTTGAAAATGCAAAGTTTAACATTTAAAGAGAACAGACGGACCCAGGGGAGCTCAGACCAGGTTTGATGTAAAGCAGTGAGGATCGATTCCTGCTGCTGGAGCGTTGCTTAAATGTATGAATGCACAGGACAGCTGCTCTGTTTTACATATGAATATAGACCAGACAATCTGATATTGAACTGTCCCTATTTTTATTTATTCATGATTTTTTTTTTTTTTTTTATGACAGGGTTACTACTTCCACACAGATAATCCTTATAAGGACTTACCAAACGCATTTGAAGAAGGTCTGAAAAAGTCTCGAGAGGGAGATTTGCCAAACGCTGTGCTTATGCTGGAAGCAGCTGTGCTCCAGGACCCTCACGATTCAGAGGTGAGTTCATCTGACAGCAAACACATGCACAGCTAATTTCTCTAAACTGAATCAACCAGGTCAACCATAATGACAGTTGTATTAACAGATTTACAGCACAGACCGTCAACCAGAGAAGAACAGTTGGGTTTTAGTCAGCGTAAACTTCAGGCCACTTACTAAACCTTATGTTGAGGGAAGTGATTCTCAACTGGTGGGATGTGACCCAAAAGTGGGTCATGAACCGGTTTTCAGTGGGTCGTGGGCCTTTGTCCAGACAAAAAATAATATTAACCCTTAAGGACCCAAATATTATTCTTCCTTTCTCTGAGCTTTTATGAATATCTGCAGGATTAATAAATTAAATGTTGAAAAATACCTGATTTTCACTGAAAGAAAAACCCAACATACAGAAGACAACATTACAATAAATGTTGATAAAGCACTTATGGACAGTTAAATATAGACAAACATTAATGTTGGAAGTGACACATATGTCCCAGTGGGTCCTTATGGGTTAAAGTACAAATCTGGTGCTTTATTTTTATGGAGTTGAGCACCGCCCTGTTACACTCCCCAGCAGTAGGTGGCGCTAATGCACTGTAATGTTAATTACCAGACATTCCACAGCACAAAAAAAAGACCCAAAAGTTTCTAATCAAGTCATAGCAAAACTCAGGTATGACGACCACTTCAGATATGGTTTCACCCACACTGTACTTTTAATTATTGAATAAGTGACTGCATGCACTATTCATTTTTAACTGAGTGCACATTTTTGGTATTGGTTCAAATGGACCTAATTTAAAGGGAATATTTCCATATTTATCATCGCCACCTGTTGGTCAGTTTGGTTCCTCATTAAACTTGCCTTCTGTGTTTTCATTCTTTGAGATTCTGTTTTTATCTCAGGTTCAAAACACACCATGTTTTCATTAGATAAATTAAAGAAGTTTAGCTTTTATCAGTTCGTAGCTTGTTACTGAGGGGTGATGGTGGCTCCTGAAGCCAGAATAGCTGAGAACCACTGCTGTAGATGAACAACGCTCCTCTGACAACCGGCTGTAAAAAGCAGATTTAAGGAGCAGCGCTCACGGGCTGGACATCGACTGCCTGTAGAGGGCACAGAATATATTTTCCTGTGTTAAAAAGAGTTGTTTACTTTAGCAAAAATATCCAGCTTGTTCAGGCTCTTGACAAGAATTTCCATTTGCCCAGTGAGCTGAATAATAGCTCATTCGGCAGGTTTTTTTCCTTCTTCTCTGTGTATTCTCCCCGTTTCAAAAGGAGTGACCTCTTTGCAGGCTGAAAGAGCAAAGCCTTCATACAAAGTACTTTTCAGAATCCCTTGGAATATACAGAAATGTGGCAGTTATTCCAAGGAGAGGATTATGCAGCGGTGTATGGAACTAATACGATTCGAAAATTCCTTCTATGGTGCTTAGTGGCTTATTGCCCTTCTGTGTAGACCTCCAAATCATTCATAAATCATTTCTGCTCTCATTTCAAAGGGTGGAACAAAAAGCATCTACAGAGATTAGCTTCAGGACAGGTTATTAAGTTGCCCTTACAGAGACAGGCACTAATTTGATAATCTCGGTCCCGGTTTTTGGATTTTGGGTCATTTACAGTAAGCCCTTACTGTATATACCCTCCTATTTGACTGCCAAGCTTAGAATGTCTTATGTTTTTTTCTGCGCGGGAGTAGATAGTAGTTAGTAGCAGTAGTTATTTATGTAACAGACACATTTATAAGAGATAGCAGTAAAGAATCTAAGAAGATAACTTTAAAAATCTCTTTTTAAATAAACCCATCAATTTTGATACCACTCGCGTATAAAAGGTCTGCAACTGATGTCATAATCAGCTTGTGAAGCCGTGACACAATTTTCTGATTCCAAGGCCACTTCTGTTCATCCGTATGCTGTAGTACTCATTCTGCCATTTTCCATGTGAGGATAAAAAAAACTGCCAAAGTGTATGAAGTTTATAAGTAAAGTTACTATTCTTAAATGTATGGCGTTAGCTAATTACCAGTAGTCCCCACAGTGTCTGTCAAACCCCAACGTTATGGATTTTCCTTGATACACAATGAGGCTTTTCACATCTTCACACTTTGTGTTTGGTTTGTCAGTTCTTCATCTAGGTGTTTAGTTAAGGAGGAAAAAAAAGTTATGTCAACACACACCATGAAGTGAAGCATAAAACAGAGAATATTACAATTATAATGACTGTATTTGGGTTAAATAAATTAATGTAGCCCCTCCTATATTTCTGTTAAATTATGTTCTTGCAAATGTGCATACAGGGTCCCCGAGTGCTGACTGTTTGGACCGCACAGATTGAGGTTGAAGTTGCTATAGTTACAGTCAGTGAGTTACAGAATTTAATTTAAGACTGCTATGGTTGATTGCAGTGAAAATACAAAAAGACATTTAAAATGGAAAAGAGCTATTTTATTATTAGGGAGAGACACACCTCCTGGGTCTATCAGGTCACTGTAAAACACCTTTGCATCTTTATTTCAATATGGTACATACTAGTAGCCATTAGCCTACCACCATTAACTTTGTGTTAGCTGTTAGCTTCGACCAGGCTAATACATATTTACACAGTAATGTCACTTGTTACATTAACTAACATTCAAGTCAATGTTTTATCTCACTATTGATAATAATAATGATAATAAGAAGAAGAATGGACTGGACTTCGATAGTACTTTTGAAGGCACCCAAAGGGCTTTACATTATTGATCCATTATTCAGTCACTTTCACATTCACACTGGTGGTAAATTACATTTTTGTAGCCACAGCTGATGATTGTGATTGTGAAATATAAACTGTTGATTTAATAGCTGTAAGATAACAGCTATAACAGCTAACTAAAATGAATGTCATTCTTTGTTAGTGTCCAGAGACAGATACTTTTCAGCTTCCATTCGACTTTGTTTTTCTTTTCTTTTCTTTTTTTTGCCTTACTATTGACAAAATTATTTGTGTAATGTTGCTACATAGTGACAAAAGGTAAAATGTAGTAGACTATGTTACCTTTCTGTCTGTTATCTCAGTTACACTGTTTGAACCATGTACTTTTTTTCTTTACCAGATTTGAGAAGACAGCTGCTACTATCACTGCCTTTTCCACCAGCAGCCGCTCATAGCTCAGTACTGTTGGATAGGATTTAAACAATGTGCAATAAACTAAGTGTAGTATAGGTATTTTGTCTGTCAAATAATAGCAGTCACACTCATGACTGCTATTTGTTACTTTTCTTTGTGAATATCTTTATTTTGTATTCACAATATTTGTAAAGTAAATATCACTTCCTCTATGAACCGATCATCTTTCTAAGAAGTCTTTAACTTCTTAACAGTATCTGTGGATAACTGTCGGAGCTGAATGTGTTGCCAGTTTCTAGTAATAACTGAATATGTGCCCTTGAGTTTCCTTGTGCTTTTCCGTCTGAAGCATCAGTCACTCTGTGCCACTCCATGCCCTTGTTCCTGACCCATGATGATGGAGTCACAGTCAGTGTGTTTCAGCCTCTGGAGACCACAGCCTAGGAGTCTGGGTTCCCATTAAGCCGTTCACTGTTACCTGTATTTTTGTCCCCCCTGCAGGCCTGGCAGGTACTGGGGACCACCCAGGCTGAAAATGAGAATGAGCAGGCAGCGATTGTCTCCCTCCAGAGGTAGGGAAAACAAGTGCAACACATATTGACTCCAAAATCCCTTTCAGACGTATCAGCTGGTATTACTTTGGGATGCCATGTGCTTGAGCGAGTGGGGCTGTTTTTTATTTTTATTTTTTTCTTTCCTTCCAGTTTCACCAAGGATGGTGTCACTGTTTTATTTATGTTCATTGCAGTCCTTAAACCAACTACTTTTATTCTTAAAATAGAGACAAGCCACATGGACAGTGACTGTACAGAGTCAGTCCATAATGAGAGGTGGCCCACTTTCATTCACAGCGCTGACAAGGCCACAGTGTCATACACTGATGATCACACTGTTGACAACAAAGGCACAACAAAACCCCACCCCTCACACGTATTGTAGCTTATTTTGGCATCGATCCAGCTGATGTCATCATGTCTATGTGTGTGCTCATGTCACCATAGACAAATTTCAGCCATTGTGATTAAATAGGAGAGAAAAAAATTATTTAAAAAAAAAACAAATAAACAAACAAAAAAAAACCCATAAAACTTTTGAACTTTGACCTACTTTTCCCAAAAAACAATCACATCACTTCTGGGTCACTGACAATCTATGAACCTTATCTGGTATGAATTCAAGATATAGTTTTGCTGCTAAAGTGTTAACAAACAAACAAACACACACACACAAACAAACAACTGAACCAAAAACTATACCACTTGCCTCTTGGGAAAATAAAGCATTTCATTGCTCTATTTGATTACAAAGGGTGATTTTTTTTTTTTTTTACTTCCCACTAGAACCTGCATTTAATCTAGATGGTTTGTGTGGTGTACAGTCTGTTATGTAATATACACTCACTGGCCACTTTATTAGGTCCACCTTGCCAGTACTGGGTTGGACCCCCTTTTGCCTTCAGAACTGCCTTAAAACTTCGTGGCATAGATTCACCAGGTACTGGAAACATTCCTCAGAGAGTTTGCTCCATATTGACATGATAGCATCACGCAGTTGCTGCAGATTTGTCGGCTGCACATCCATGAT
>JAQQZY010000020.1:39552397-39565662 GCA_030068375.1 Ostorhinchus rueppellii
TGTGTGTGTGTGTGTGTGTGTGTGTGTGTGTGTGTGTGTGTGTGTGTGTGTGTGTGTGTGTGTGTGTGTGGTGTCACCTGCAGTCTACACCTTTGCGTTCATATTGGGCTGCAGTGAAAACCCTATTGGTTCGAGCCACATGTTGAGCTTCGTCCCCTGGTTTGTTCCATCACATTAGTCGCGTCCGTTGGTCGTCCACTTGTCCTCGAGGCCAGTATTCCTTCATTTGCTCAGTGTTTACCGCTGTCTGCACAAACTTTTCACTCAAACCCACGAAAACTCTCAGCTCCAGACTCCAATCTAGTTTCGTAAGAGACTGTAGGCCTTTACTTCTTTGCATTTCTAGATACTGTAGTTGCGATGAAAATGAAAACTTATTTTTTTAAAAGAAACCTTTAAATCGCTGGCTATATCTTTAAAGTCTACTGTGCACATCATACCGCCGTGCACTGATATAGGATGCCTGGTAACAGTTCTGTGTTTGTAGAAAATACCACTTGACCTTCTCAGGTGAACTGACTTAGCTTAACGCATGCTCCTGAGGAAGACACTGATGCTGACCGCATGCTAGATGTTTTCTTTCAGAATGCTCTTCATTTCGTATGCATGAAATACATGGACGTGATTTCTTTCTCCCACTAACATATACAGTGACATGTATCATGAAGTTTCCTTGCAATATTTCTAAGATGCACTTTTAAAGTCTTTACATACAGTGTGTATATATTCAGCATACGTTCTACACGAAACGCTTTTTCTTCATACAGTGAGGACGTGCGCAGAGAAACAAGTAACAAACTACACATAGTCTCCTCAAAACATGATGATACTTTGAACATGCTTGAACCCATTGTTACAACTGGCTAATTCTAGGAATGTTCTGTAAACCTTTTCTAAGTATGACTTCTGAAAGTACTGCTAAGACTTTGCAGAAACTCCAACCTATCATTTCCTGTTACTGAACACTTTCTGGATGTAGGACCTGCTTCTCTACATGTATTATTGACCATCATTCATCATAGACTGTACATAAAGATGGATGTCCTCATGCACTTCAGATGTGAAGTCAAAGCGTCTTCGTCTCTCCCTGGTGGTTAACAACAGAAGATCCCCCTGAGTACTCAGTTGGACTTTGATCAAACTAAAAAGTAAAGTCCAGTAACTTCTCCCCTAACATGCTTTCAGATTTTAGACATGGGTTTGTGATCATTGGGCCCATTTTTTTTAATTATTAGATGGTCAGGTACTAATCATGCAGCCGGCTGCATCTTATGTTGTTGTGTCTCCTCCACAGGCAACATGGCATTTCCTGTAACAACAGGATCTGGATTTCAGTTTTACATTTGTTTTTTTTTCTAGTCCGTCTTCATATACTCTTCTTCTTCCTCCACTTTTTTGGATTCTTTCCTACTTTCGTTGATTGCTCTGATTATCAAAGTTGGTCACATCTCATTCACTTTTTCATGTTTCATCTACAAAGTAATGTGATTGGCTGACTGCTCCAAAGCGACAGCCAATCACACCGTTGTTTTTGCCCTATTGCCACAGGCTGAAGGAAACATTATACTGGTGTTGGGGGGCGGGGGACACTATCTCTGAAATAACAGGGACACAAACAGAAATGCTTTATGGAGCTAAGGTTAAAGCAGCTCATTGTCTTCAAATAACTGTTAATACATTTATAGTTTCATCATGTATTCTGTCTGTATTTATCCATTTGATATAGATTTTCTACAGGTTGTTAAAATCTGTTTGAAAAACCTTCTGATAGGTTGGAGTTCACAAAGCCTCTCAGTACCTCCATGTGTACATTTCTTTCCCCACTCCTTTAGTTGAAGATGTACAAAGGCCATTTGTTTGAGTTTATTTAGCAATATTTCATTGATATATGGATAAAATGTTTTGACAGTTGAACTTAGAAATGATATCCTTTATATACAGTAATTCATTTATTGAGACACATATTATAATGCATATTATTCCTGTATAATCACCAGGACAGCATTAGCACCTGTCAGACGTACTATAGCAGAGTAATCTTTTCAAATAAACTCTTGTTATATATTCTATGCTCCACTGTCTTTTGTCAATCGTTCACCTTCATTTGTTAAAGATGGGAAGACTCAACATCAGCATTGTTTATTTACTTATTTATTTATCCAAACATAGTAAGGAAACAGTGCCATAGAATATACTGTCATGACTCTATTCACATCCACCTAAGCTGTATTTGGATAAATGCATACATTACAAAAGTCAACTTTAAATAATCCCTTCTATGTCATGAAAACTAAATTGGCACAAACTTGTTTTGCAAAAAGGCAACAGAGTAAAAACAGGTGAAGAACTTTTTTGACATTTAGTTAAATGAAAAAAAGAGAATAAAACTCACAAAAAAGTACAGTTGTACAATCCAAATGACTAAATGTCAATGTTTAGTGCACATGCTGACAGTGTAGAAGCCTTTTAGAGACAAATTGAACCACTACAATATGTTTCTACAAAGAACGAAAGAGGCCGAGCTGGAGGGAAAGCAGGACAAGAACAAAACATCCAACAAAGCAACAGTCATCAGCAGGTGAAGGAAACAAAAGGTGCCAAAATACAAGATCAATTGCACAGAGTTTCTGAGAACATTCACAACATGTTGGATCACTTTTCTACAAACTGAGAGGATGTGGATGAGAAGCCGGAGTCAGAACGGAGAAAATTTGGTTTTGGAGATTAAAAAATGAACTCAGTTTTAAGAGGAAGAACAGCAGAAACGGGAGACTTGCATAGAGATAACCTCTGCCACTGCCCAGTGTGAAGGCCACAAACACTGCAGCAGTTCATCAAGTAGAGTCGGGACCAGTCGAGGTCGGCACGTGTTCGATGTGAAGTTGAGGCACAGTGTTGTTGTTAAAAGGGAACCTTGATTTATTCATTCTGCAGAGGAGACGTCAACTACTACAAGTCATGTGTCTTCACAGTCTGACAGCCGTGAGGAGAACGGAGACGACACCCGTACGACAGAAACACTGGACGGAACACGATGACGAAATAAACAGAAACATTTAGGAAGAAATTACATAATTACTTTGAAAATAAACAGAAATAGAAAAATATATCAAAAATTGTTCCAATGTCCCTGAATGTCCGCATCCTGTTCTATCAGAATCAATACCATTGACTTTGGGAGATTGTCAGGTTCTGTCTCTATGTTCCAGTCCTGTGGCCTTGATGCAGGAGATCAGTCTCCCAATAGAACTGGCTGGTACGTTCACTGGAGGAGAACTTTAGAGGAGATGTTTGTTATCGTTGTTGGTAGTGATTTCTTCAAAAAGACGATGAAGACTATGCTGGACACGAGGCCTTCACCAATCAGCCAGTGAGATAACATTTTGTCTAAAGGTTTTTTCTTATTTCCCAGTGTATCCAAGTTATTATTCAGTGATCAAATATAAAAATCAATGAATACAGCTGTAAATACAATCCTTTTTTTTATATATATAAAACATCTCATTCTTAGCTAACTGAGACCTAAATGACTTTATTTGAATGATTGTTTTATTGAGTCAGTTCCATGTCTTCATTATAATGGAAGCTTCAGTTCTCCATATGGCTGTGACATGTCAGACACATTACCTGAGACAGTTGAAACACATTTTTAAAAGACTATTATAACAACAAAACATATTTGAACTTCTCCCATTCATTCATTTTCCAAACTGCTTAGTCCTCCAGAGGGTCACATCCATCTGTCCTGGCAACCAGCAGGTGAAGGCAGGGTTCACCCTGGACATGTTGGGAGTTCATCACAGGGCTGACACACACCGATGAACAACCATTCACGACCAATTAACCCATTTCATTGCACATATTTTTACAGTGGGATGAAGCTGGAGAGAACCCACAAAGACACAATGAGACTGATGAACTGTCCTATCGACTCCCAGAGCAACAGTAATGCCAAAAAATCTACACGTGATGGCCATGTTTAGAATCCTTTTTTGCAGAAGTCAATAGGGCTCCCCTTTAAAAGTGCACCTGTAAATGCAGCACCACATGCCGGGTCATCAAATCTATCCTCTATACGTGGAAATGACACGATCATTATGGAACATCAGTGTAACCGAGCACATTTACATTTGGATTTGAATGATCCTGAACATGAATATGAGGAGTTTATTCACTACACAGTCGTTAATGAGGTTATAGTGACTTAAGAGTTGTACTTTCACTGTTGTCGTCTCTGAGGGTTGAAGCTAAAGTGGAGGTTTTCGGTTGAGCACCGGTGAGTCATACATTCAGCGCTGCACCATGAGGACCAGCGTTACGGGTCACGGAGAAGCCAGTGTTATTCACACTAGATGTGATTATATAGTGCATATTGCTTTAAGAGAAGCTGAGATGCATAAATGAATTCATCGACATGTGAAATGTTGCAGCAGATTGAATTCCCCTTCTGAAGGGAGACATGAACTTTAAAAGTTGTCTCTAAGTGATAAAGGAATCAAAGTGGAGCAGCTGCAGCTTAGCAGGGTCTGTAAATATTCAGCCATTTGGACAAAAATAATTGAAATGAATTACATGACTCCGTGTACATGTGCACAAGAAAAAGAGCCAGTTCAGCGAGTCATATTCTGAGCAGTACTGATGCCTAAAAGTAAGCTTCACATGCTCAGAGCTGGTGAAGAAATTGCATCAGGTGCAAAATATGAACTCTTTTTTTTTTAAGTTAAAAGTGCTTTCAGGGAAAGAAAAATAGTTGTGTTTTGATAGCTCTGCCAGTGAGGACTGTTTGTATTAAAATGAACAAACTTGCAAAGATTTCTAAATAAATCTTTAGTTACTTGCGTCACTGCAGAGCTAAAGTGGGGCAGGTCAGAGCCACTGTTCAGCCAGTAACACTGTATATTCAACAGCATCTATTTTACACCTAGGCAGAGCCTTCTTGGTGCTTCTCCTTCATTCTCATAGATGTACCTATGCAAGTGAGTTTGTCAAGTGTCAAACAAACCATTTGAATTCTTTATGTCCCTTCCATTTCCCGAGAATGAGGAACATTCATTTCCATTGTGACTTCAATTCAAAGCCACAGGCATAACAGTAATTTGCTGTTTGCTCTTGCAGTTTCAGAGCATTTCATGGCTGGTAGTGAAGCACTGCCATTTCAATCTAAATTTATAAAATGTACCACTTTGAAAATATGGGCACAGTAGCGAAAGGCATTTTGAAGGAACAGTGAGATTTGATATATGGCATTAGGATGTGTACAGAGCCTTCCAGTCGTGGTAATTGCACATGTCCCTCTGTACCTAAACTGAAGGAAAACATCCTTCTTTTCTTTTACACAAACACTGAAATACACATTTAAAGCGTAACATAACACAAATGCACAAAAAGCACATTGCTTTCCCTTCCTGACCAGTATTCCTGGTTGTTCCGAATGACACGGTGGTAAGGCGAGTAGCTGGTCTTAGAGGTTGTTTCCATTGCTTCCACTGTTCCAGTGTCTTCTTCCAGTCTTTGGGTTGAAGACCACGGTGCTCAAAGGTTGCGCTGTGTTAGGCATGGGGCACTGTAGCTTAACTACTAGACAGTCGATGGTAAAAGTAGATGTAACCCAAGTCCTTTGGAGGCCTTTCTGACAAACACACTTTGTGGTCATTGTAAATAACCCACCTGTGAAGAAAAACAACATTAAAGGACACTATTCTGTTCAATTCAATACTTTATTGGTTTTGTAAAAAAAAAAAAAAAAGACTAATAACATTGTGGAGTGATGGGTTTTAGTTTATAAAAATAGAATCCAGACCTGAGGGGGTGGGGGTATTATGGAGGGGAGTCTGGTGCGGTAAGGGTGCTGCAGCAATGCAAGTCCAGTCCAGTTCACTGTTACTGTGGTTGTGTTGAAGATGCGGTGTGGGGGGGTTGGCTGGGGTTGAGAGGGAGGTACTGTGTTCATTTAGCAAAGGGGAGGGGCTGCTCAGAGGATGCATCATCTCTTTTTAGAGTGAAATGCATCCCTTCTTTCAAAACTGGCTCTGTTTTTCCTCATCAGTCTGATAATGACTGCTTCATGAACTTATGCTTAAGAACATCAACATTAATAACAATCCACGTCTTTATACCATGAATTTTCAGAGATGAAAGTTATAAGCCTCCATTTAAGTGTGTTGGGAGTAGGTGTCTCATTATCTGGATGTGGATAGGATGGAAACACACTGAGTCTAAAGAAGAAGTACTCACCTCCCCTCCTTCTTGATGTGGCAAATATAATGTCCTGACATTGTGGATGCTCCCATGTGGCTGATGAAGGCAAAGAGTTCATAACCTGAAGGAAAATAAAGAAAAATTCTTAGTAACAGCAGACTACAACACATGATCTGTAAGTTTGAAATAAAAACCCTTTCTTGGCATGAAAACAACGTTACTGATAAATACACTTACATTAATATCAACACATTAACACTTCATTAACGTAAAAATAACAATGCAACAATAATAACTGAAGTCATGTTGACTGAATTTAGTCAGTCATTTACACCCACAGCCTTGCATATTTGACTTCCACTGTGACTAAAGCTGCTTTGACCCTGTAGCAGCAGAGTCCACCGTGTTTCAGATGATGATAATTAGAGCTAAAGCTAAACTACTGCAAGTTTAAAACACACAGAAAATTGAGGTCAGGAGCAAGAAATACTTTCAGATGCTTGTTTGGCACCTTGGACTGTTTCCATTTAAATGCACCGGATTAATAGTTGAAATATCTGCTCTGATTAGTGAAGCTCCACAAAATAGTGTCTAATGATCTGTTTCTACTGTAGCCAAGGCCATATAGACAGATACAGTGTGAATATTAGGCTGGTTAAAGAAATAAATAAACAAATAACGGCTGAATGATTGAATGAATGAATAAATATAGAGTTTCAATAAATGGTTTGGTGTATTAGGTTGACTCTAGGGGTGTGTCGTATTGCCAGATTCTTGGCAATACAATACAAATCACAATACTAGGATCACGATACGATATATCACAAAATATCACGGTACTGTAAAAAAGTCAATTAAAGAAAAACAAACAAAAAAGTTTGTTTTTCTTTAAAAAATGATTATTTCCTTGAAGAATTGGATTACACCAGAAATATGCACAAATACTAAATGCATTTTTATTTGATCACAACAGGATCTAATGCTGTATCACAAAATGTTCCTGTGTTAAAACTTAAATTATATTTTACAGACATTTACAATTTAAGAACCTGCTCCAATGTTCATATTCTATTAGTTCATAACTGACATCATAACATTATTTTTGTGCAATCCCAACAGAGGAACTAACATCTGCCTCTCAGACCGTAAGAAGGGCTTTTAGGATGCTTCAAATAACCATTATTTATTAAAACAATGTTAAATAAATAATAATAAATAATATAAGCAATGAAGAAAACCAAAAAAAACCCAAAAATGAACATCTGCTATATCTCCATTTCAATAAATAGCTAACACTATCGATACAGTACTTTGTAATATCAATACAGAATTGTAAAATTAAATATCGTGATATACTGCAGAACCGATATTTTCTAACACCCCTCGTTGACTCACGTCCTGGTCCATCTTTGATTCGAGGGCCTGACGTGTCCCGGTCTGGGGACAGTGTGGAGTCACTGTGCGAGTTTGCGTTGGAGAAGGCGTGGTCATTGGGCTCTGTGTCAGCCATGTCTGACAGAGTGTCACTCTCCTCCTCCTCAGGATGAGTGAAGATCCAGTCGAGTGCTCGCTCAAGATTATTGTTCTGAAACATGATGCAAATATTTCATCTTGAGAAAAGTACATGCTTTTAATGCAAAGATTATTTGTTTTTTGATCAGTTAGAATCAAAAATTTGTTTGAGACTGTCAGAAATAGCTGCATCAAATATAGTACGTAATTCTAGAAGTCACTTCTAATTTTAAACCTGTGCAAATCAGCCATGTCTGTAAAAAAGTTTAAAAAAAAAAAAAAAAAAAATTCTACCACCAGTTCCTTTCACTATTTCAGCAAACACAGAGGCCCTGTGATAATGTTATTCCCATGTGGATCAAAATTTCTTTAATTTGTTGGAATTTTTTATTTCGCCGTTGTTTATACAGGTAAAAACACATTGAGATCGAGATCTCATTTTCAAGTGTGACCCGTTCAATACCAAATCACAGACATACATGTAAAACAATCAACATAGTTATAAAAACTAATATATAAAACAATAAATATGTTAAATACAGTTACAAGTAGAAGAGATTCAGCATGAGCACACTATAGAAGCTGTCTAAGTTTCTCTAATTGGCAACATTTTTGCCACCTACTTGCATTTATTCAGCCTATATCCTGGTGGAGGGTTTGTTGGTGGTGATACATGAACGTTTTAAGAGTTTCAGGTGGACATTAATGAGGTTCAGGACACTTTCACTGAAGGAGCTAACTGAAATCTGTCAGAAAAGCTATATGTGAAAAGATGAGAGATGGATGACACATGACAACTACAGTAAGGAAAAGTGTTCCATCTCTCTACAACTATCTGTAAATATATTATACAGATACTGTATACATTTACAGATATTAGATATAGATATTTCCATTGGTCTGAAACGTGTGCAATGACAAATAAAGTTTCTGTAAATGATGAACCTGCCCTTGACCTCTGAAACACTGAATAATGTCAGTAAAAAACAGACTTTGCTTATCCTGTGCAACTGCCCAGCCCAAAAAAAAGTCCCACATGCAATATTTAACTGCACCACCTTTGGTTTTGATTACAGGAGACATTCGCTGGATTTAACTCAGCAAATAGTTCAGATCCTTCCACGGGTAAATACTGCAGTGATTAATAATGTTTCAGCTGGAACAGGTTATCGAACTCTAACTGCAGTGAGTGTCCTCTCATGTCTAACGTCAAACAGACAATGCCAGGATTGATCAGGATCATCCGGTATGCAACAGAATGGTTCAGGGAGAATGAGATATCATTTCCACACATGGATTAGCCAACAGAAAGTCCAGACTCTACTTCAGGATGTGATGAAGACTTCATGCAGCGGCCTGATTCTACATAATAAACAATTAGAAATGAATACAACTATGGATGGAAAAAAATACTATGAACCTCATTGTGACACTACATAAGCATCATGTGGCAAAAAAAGATGTGACAGTGAATGTCTCCTGTAATCAAATCCAAAGGTGGTGCAATCAAATATCGCATGTGCAACTTTTTTTTTGGCTGGGCAATGTGTCACATAAAAAAAGACAATTTCCAAATCACCAAAGGTCCACAGGTTAGACTAGTCCAATGAAAAAACCCCAGCTTTGGCTATAAACAGTCCATTATTATAATACTGAGCACTAACCCTAACCTTAATCGAGTACAAACTCAAAATGAATCACAGATACAAAAAGATATAATTAGAGAACACTTAATCATGGTTTACATGCAAAAATAATGATAAAATGTGTTATTTTTAACGTAATTGTACGGAATAACCTTCCGTGTGTAGAACTCAGCTTTTGTTAGGCTTATATGCTGTACTAGTGCCAAAAAAAAAAAAAAAAAAAAAAAAAAAAATCCTTTCTGCAAACTGCAAATTAAAGCTTCAAACATGCAAAGAATGCACATGGTACTGTAATCAGAAATGTTATTATGCAGTACATATGTATATATTTAGCATCTTTTTGTGGCTCTTTTAAAACTGAATATGCGAGCATACTGTGTGTAATCATTTATTTGTGAGGTGACAGGCGCCCATCTGTGCCCAGCTCCCCCTGAGGATGTTTTGGTTTTCCTTCACAACAGAGGTGTGATTGTCGGGGGATGTGTGTTTGAGGAGCACATGGATGCAGACTGGTGTGGTAAATGGAGCTGCCTGCTTTTCCTGTCTCTCCCAGTCAGGTCACTGAGGTTGGAAAAAGTCCCTCCTCCTAATTTCGGGCTTATAATAAACGGGCTGTGAGACCCCTCTCTGCTTCACGCCTCCATTGCGCCTCCTGAGAAATATGTGTTTGATTTTTTTTAGTCCGACAATATCATGGCTGGCAGTGAGATGGGGGGCACTGGAGATGATAAACAAGGAAGCCTGGTGTCTATTCCTGTCACACAACAGTCTGCTGAAGGGGGGAGGTGGAAACATGAAAGGTGAGAATCTGGGGCCATTTCATAAGCAACACAGCTAATTAATTTACTGCAATCATTACAAAACTACTTTTTTGTACTGTATGTTTGACATTTGGTGGATATGTTGAGCAGCTCAGTGTGAGGATCCTGTTTCATCAGCAGTGGAGCCTGCGCCGGTGGGACTATTGGTAAACAGCATGTAGAGCAGACATGTTTAATGACTCTGACATGTAGGACCCATTAAAGCTGCTCTTTGGAAAGCAAACAAGTGGGTCAGCCAAACTTGTTTATGACTGACAGACTTTGGATTTCATCTTCTCACCCCCTCTTTACTCTCTGATTTCTGATCCAAAACTCTGTTCCGTCATCAGCTGTTGATGCCATTATATTGCTTATATGTTCAGCTTTATCATTTCCATTTTTAGGGCAAAGCTTTTTAAGGTGTTTTCTCAGCACCTAAGTCTGATCCATTGTAATTAACCTGGTCTCTGAAGTTACTAAAACCCATTTCTTTGTACACTCAGCAGTTCAGTAAAAATTTGATTTCTTTTCCTGTTAAAAACCATTAAAAATACATTATCTGTTCTTATTCTTCTGATCATTCAAAATAAGTTCCTTACAAAAATTCAATGCATCATTTTCTTTGCAGCAGAGAAGTTTAGTTCCAGGAAAAAACACTGAAAACTAACAACCCAGTGTTCTTTAAAAATACTGAGGATTATTCTCAATCATCCACAGACAGAATGTAATTATTCGACTACAGGTTTTCATGCAACATTGGGAAATAAACATCAGTATGAGGAAATAGGAAAAAGAGATTTGTCTGGAAACAGAGTGTGAATGTGAACAGAGTAGGTCAGAAAGCTCACTGTGGCTTTGAGGGCCCGGATGCTGTGGATGCGGGGGAAGCCCATTGATGTGAGGATGGCGATGCTCTCTTCAGGGGGGGAATTGTCAAGAGGGGTGGCCCCCACGGGGCTGTCACTGGTGGAAGGACCAGGATCCATCATGGAGGGCAGAGCCAGAGGCTCTGCAAAGTCTACAAGAGAAAGACAGAGGATAATCCACACATAGAATGACTCTCCTTTTTATTTAGTAAAGAAAGTAAATAATGTGTGCTAAAGTCATCAGGGTTTTCCTAAGTTCAAATGTGAGTCAAAAATCTGTCTCGTTTACAAATGTAATAAAGAATTAAGTATTCAAATTAACAACAAAAAAACCTTAATTTTCTCAATAACAAGAACATTTATATTAAAAACATCTAATGCTAAAAAAACTGTTTAGAAACCAAAAACAGATCAGAATATCAAGAGGTCATATGGAACAGCTGTTACATTAAATTTCTAACCATGACTATCAAACAAGATATTTCCTAAAGTGAAGCTCACATTTGATCATAAATTCAGACAAATGAATTAAAATAAAACAACTATGTCATAAAAAGTAACTCAGGAGAGAAAGAGAGAACATGTACCTTCAACCACAGCATGAATTATATCTAAAAATTTCCACTGAATTGCATTTTGAGCACAGAGTGAAGTAGCCCTCAACCTGTGAAGAAGGACATTCCTACTGTAATTACTCTGCTGTCAGCCTTAAACACAGCCTCTCATGCTGTCCTTGACAGAGGCAAAAATGCGTAATGCTCCACTCCCTGTACTCTATCTTTCCATCGCACCCCCCCCTTGTCTTGTGTCCTTTTAAATTGCCCTTAATAAAGTAGTTTTTATGCAGCAGAAAGATGTCTGTCTTATAGACAGGACCATAAAAGCTGGAACTGAAAGGTTTAGTTTAATAATTGGAGGAGATTATTTATGAACGTAGTGATCTGGATTTTGCACAAAATTAACGGTAGGTACTACTGCAAAATGAAAGTTAGTAAAGAGGAGTGGTGCTATTGTACAAGTAATTAGAGGAATGTGTGGGTGGCAGAATGAGATGTAACCTTAGTGCAACAAGCAGGGACGGACCATTTTACTGATGTTACTGAGACTGAATATAGCCCATTTTGCAGAAGCATTAGGCCCATTTAAAAACCAAGATGCAGGGGGCCGAACTCATTTTTCCTTCACTGTAGAGCCCCTTTACAACTAACCAGGGAAATAAAAGTGACACAAGAAAAACCCTCAGGGGAACAGCTCCACTGATGAGAGGCTCTACATTCAACACAGTCAGCTCTCCAACTTTATGCAGATTTCGCAGGCAGACATAAGTATCTACAGTCCACAAAGGGATGGAATGAACAACATCAAACAACTATTGTGACACTTGGAAAAAACATCTTTGATTTCTACAGATGAAACATGGTAAAGATGGGTGTATCTTCCTTTAAATTACATTTGTGCTTAAAAAAGGTCCCACACAAATAAACTTGTCTGTCCTGCATGTGTCATATATTTTGTCAGTATCTTTAAAGAACTGTTTTGGCAGGTTCTATCTCGTGAGTCTGTAGACTCTGTGGCCTCTCTCTTTGGTTGCAGCTGTTGTTCTGGCTATTTGTCACCAGTATTTTAGGTTTCTGTGGGTTACAGTTACCTCTTTAACTTGAAAACGTTGACCCCTGCAATGACCCTGACATTTGGGGAAAAAAGTACACTATGTATTCATATTAGACCCTTGCAATCAGAGATGGCAAAAGTCTACACATTCTTTACTCCACTGCAAATATGGATGGGTAAAAGTAGAACAAGAGAAAAGGTAGGTGGAGCTTACTAATATCCCTGCCCAGTTGCATACTGATACCCTGTCTACCCAGGGATACATTTTGGACCTTAAATTGTAGTCTTTTTTTTTTAAAAAAACCTTTTCAAAAAATTAGCAATTTTTTTTCCTAATTGACAGAAAAAGCGTGATTTTTTTTTACATTTTGACTGAATATTTGACAAATCAGAAAGAGAGAGAGATAGATAGACAGACAGACAGATAGACAGATATACTCCACTTTTGACACTTTTTTCACCATGAGTCCATTATTCACAGTTCACACAATCCAGTACAAATTAATATACACGCTTGATAATGACTAAACTGTATGTCCTGCAAGAGAACCAATGGCTAGGGATGTCCCGATCCAGGTTTTTACACCTCCGATCCGATACCGATATTGTTTTGCACTTCCGATCCGATACCG
>JAQQZY010000020.1:39629047-39653790 GCA_030068375.1 Ostorhinchus rueppellii
TGGGATAGGCTCCATGCGACCCCCGTGACCCTAGTGAGGATAAAGCGGGTATAGAAGATGAATGAATGAATGTATGTATCTATATTGTTACTAGTTTTGTTATTTTCTTATATTTTTACCTGTATTTGTGCACAGCACTTTGACCACTTTGCATTGTTTTAAATGTGCTGTAGAACTAAAGTTGATCTTGGTTCAAAAGGCTGCAGTTATCCATTTATATAGTGCCAGTTTTATTGGACATTGATGTTTTTTTGGACAGTTTTAGCGGCTGTGTGACTTACGAGCGATGCCAGGATGGAGCCTCCTATCCAGGCACTGAAGCGGCGCTCCACTGTGGTGTTGTTGGCGATCAGCTTCAGCCTCATGCTCTGCAAACACACAAATTCAACTTGAGCACAAAACGTGTTTCTTGACATATCTGAAGATCAGAGAAGGCAAAATGTGACCGTGTGATGCTCACCGGAGGGGTTTTCTGTGAGAGTTCTCTATTGAGCCGGTCTGTGAAGCCTTGGATGAGCGTGTTTCCTCCAGTCACCACCACACTGCCGTACAGACCCTAACACACAACACACAATAAAAACATCAGGCTGGGAAAAAAAAAAGCACAAGATTTGCATATTTGGAGAAAAATATTTACTCTACATTTTATACTACTTTGGCTGAAAGTGTCTGTCACACTAATTTTCTTCAACAAAAAGTCAAAGCAATCTAGAAATAATTAGATATACCATTAGGGTTCACCAGAAAGTTCTATCCCACTTGGCAGCCATTTATCAGCTTTGGGCAGGGTTCGTACAAATTTCAACATCAAATTGAAGCACTTTTAAGGGTCATTTTCAGATTTTTCCAGCACAATTCCTTATCACTGAGGTTAAATACAAATCTACAGGAATATGTATAGTCATGATTATTTTTTAATCACAGTGATGTACATTGTAATATGCTAGAAACATCTAAAACTATGTTTTGTAATCTATCCATCTCCTGCAGAAACATCACACACCTCCACTATTGTTCTGGAATAGATTTAAAAGTTATCCGTGTTGTTGACTGGTTGTCTTGTACAGTGTCTAGCGCAGGATGCTGTATCAGCATTTTTGTAAAAGAGTGATGGAGAAATGTTGTTTCGTGGAACATGCGCAAACTATCCTGTAAACATGAAAATTCCATGACTATTGTTAAAGTCAGGTATGCCCCTGATAAATGTCTTTCCCACTGATAATATGGACAGTGCATTTAGAAGAGAAAAGACAGTGCAGACAGGGTTCTATTTTCTGGAAATATGCTTTTAAAATTCCAAGCATGCAATTTCTTTTTGGTCTCATATATTTTAGTCATTTATTGTTGAAAACTGACTTATGCTGTGGTTTTGTAAAATTCACAATAGTTCACAAGTTGCATAATTTTCCCTGGTTTTTCATGGCTGTGGGAAACATCCGTTTAAAACAAAGGAAAACTACAGACATGCTGAGTTTTACACTATGCATTTAAAAGGTGTTGCTTCTCACCGGTCGGATATCGATGTCACACATTCCCACACTGGTTGTTACAACATGTCCAACTCCTAACATGGTGTTTCCAGAAAGACCCTGGAGAGATCAGACCAAGCACAAGTTCTTCACTAACTGATTCAGATGACATAAAAAAAAGACACTGACTTTGAGATTGTGTAGCTCTTTACATTAATGCACACACCTTGGCATTGGAAGGGTCAAAGAGCCCCTCGGGGATCTTCAGCCTTTCGGCCCCAAAGTCACAGTTGTAGCCGTTTGGCAGCTCATAGTGGACTGTCGGCATCTGGGCAGCGACCCTGATCCAATAGAGCAGTGGAAGCTTTAGATATCCTTAGCCTCATTAGCATAGTTGCCTAAGTCATACACAAATGAACAAAAGTATTGGGAGGCATTGAATTCAGGTGTTTGTTTTGCAACAGCGGTCTGACATACAAAACAATAATGACAAATGTCCTAATATAGTTTTATATTCAAATATATATCACATTGATTTTTAATATTGATATTTATGTCAAATAATCATGAACAGGACATCTTAGAGCTGTAGTCATGTCCCATTAGTTTTGTTTATTTAGTTTAGAAACATCAACATTTCCTTCAAGTTTAATGGGAGATTTTTCTTTTCAAGTGAGATGTGAAGAAAGTAGATGGTTAGTTGTGGTACAAAATTATTATTTAGGGTGTAAAAAATACTTTTAGAAAATTAGAGGCAGCACATCTAAAGTTGTGGACAAAAAAATCTATGTTGAGAGAAATTAAGTAAAAACCATCACTGACGCATTTTGGAAACAAAGATAACAATTTAAACCAAACTAACCAATGCACTTATATTTCTCGTAATATAAAAACTATATTATGACATTTGTCATTAGTGTTTTGTATCCCAGAACCCTGTTGGAAAAGAAACATCTAAATTCAATGTATCCACATACCTTTGTCCATTTGTGTATGACTTAAGCAATTAAAGTGTCAAGTGTCATGAGATAACTTTGTTATGATTTGGCGCTATATAAATATACTTTGATTTGATTTTGCTAATGAGGCCAGTGCTATGATTTTGTAGGTGAGGTTGACAGAGGATGTGGTTGCAGCACTCAAGCCAGTGTAAAAGATGAGAATCAAACATCAAAATGGTCATTACTGGCTAAAGGTGTGACCACTGTCCCACTTATTCAGAGTAAACAGTGGTCTTACTGTTCATCGTATGGAGAGTCTGACACCTGCAGCACCGACGCCTGGAAGTCCTGGATCACACACTGCAGAGTAAAACACAGACAGCTCACGGTCAGACCTGATGCTACAGTATACGGTCACACAGATGTTTGAAGATTCTGCTGCTTACATTACACATGTAGTTGTGCCATGAGCGAGTGACTTGAGGTAGTTTCTCCTTTTTCTTCCAGCTGGCTGGGGCTCCCTCCCGCACGGCATCCTGAAACCAAAATCGCAGAGGTCAACGGTGGTTTGTGTGAGAACAACGACACACAGGTGACAGGATAAAAACAAACTGCAGATGCCAGGATGGTAACACTAATGAATGTATTCCAATAAACACACCTTTGGCAGTGCTTGATATTGAAAATGTTTTATACAATGGTGCTACAGTTATACTAGTTATTTACCATGATGTACTTTAAGTTATGCATTGTTTATGCAATGTTGCAATGTCTGTGTTGTCCATAGTTACATCAATTTTTGGTTAAAACCTTGTATTTATGGTGGTAGAGTCAAACTGCTGTGTACAGTCTTCTCCAGTGGTGGTCAATCCATGTGTGAAAATGATGTATCATACTTCCTAAACCACTCCTTTTTTTTTTTTAAGTTCGATGAGTCTGATGGCTGTTTCAGAAATGAGACACTGTACTGCATCAGGTAAAGAGTAACAGGACTTATTGCAGCTGAAACATATTCATTACTGCAGTAAATATCCAGTGGAAAGATCTGAAGTATTTGCTCAGTATGTTATCATTTACCAACACTATCGTTCAGTTCATCAACTTACAGGCCAAATCTAGATTCAGCTGAAACCATGAAATTAGTAAAAAAATCTACATTATATCTCACTGATTTATGCCAACACTCACAACCACATTCATGACATGGGAAACAGTAATATTTATCGAGATACATATTCTAAACTACATTTTTCTTGCATCGTCAGGCTTCATTTAGCTTGTTTTGTTTTATGTTCTCTGGTAAGAGTATCCCATAGTTAGCTTTCACAACAGAAGCACTAAATTAGAGCCTATAGGTGTGTTTTTGTCTTGTTGCATTTTCTTTGTCATTTTGTCAGTTTCATGTTTTGTCTTTTTGGACGTTTTCATTGTCATTTGTGTTTTTGCCCCCCCCCCCCATTTTCTTTTATGAGTACTTTAAACCCACAGAAAATCCAGCATTCTTCAACTTTTACATGATTATCAATATCCACTCAAGACTTCATAATGATGACATTTTTGGCTCCATCTCCCATTCCTCATTTAAATTGCTTTTAGTAAATATATATTGTTTGACCAAAACATCACAGCTAGTGCTAGTGACCTAAATTGCAAAATAAACACTGACATGCAATTATCTAGAGTATTTTTTAAACTGTTAAGATCTTACCTTTGATGCAATCATGTAAGGAGGAATTATTTCAACATTTAACTCTTGAAATAGCTCCCTACACTGCATGCTCATGAAGTCTCCGGCCAGGGGTGATTTGACAATCCCTGTCAGAGAAAATCAACCACACATGAATCATAATGTCAACATATCATTAATAGTTAAGACAAAGACAGGACTACATGCAGCTCAACCTGATAGAAAGGGTCATAATGTGACCGTAACGGGACAACGTTCTCAGTATTTGTCTTCATATATATATATATATAAATAAAAAAAGACGGACGGACAGACAGACAGAGACAAAATAGTAGTATAGTCCCATCATTTTTATATGATGGGACTATACTATACTTTATAATATAGATCTGACTTCAGTGTAGATGTGATATTAAACCTCAGTCTTTTTCCTGTTCCATCTTTTTGTGCCAATGTTTCTTAAAAGACCTAGTACTGCTGCTTCCAACATTATTTAGCTCCATTATGAAGCATCCATTCATGTACATTTACAGAAGTAAGATGCAATTATTAAGTGCTGTAAACTACACATTTCCAAATTCTTAGGTACAAGTATAGTTGGCTTGACTGAGAATATGCTTCATCCAGCAGATGGAGACATAAAACACAGAAGAGAAGCCCTAGCGTCACTCGAAATTTTGTCACTTTTATTTACATGTAATGAATGTGATTAATCTCTGCCCTTGTCAATGTGAATAACAACTAGGTTCCCATATATTTCACATACAAAATTTCAGAACATTTCCACAAGCCAATATTATATTTTCTAGGGTTATTCATTCATTAAAATAAAGTAAATTCATTTATTCAGTTTACAATGTCATTGTTAATCTATTTTATAGGTTATTAAGGTTGGCATTGCATTGTATTTATAAAAGTAATGTTAACTTCAAAATCAAAGTAATCATTACTTAAAATCTTTAAAAATAGATCATTTTTCTGACATTATAAGACAACACTCAAAGTAAAGGAAATGTTATGCAACTAAACACAAATAAGACAAGACAATCAGTGGGATTACTGGTTTTAGGTGCTGTCTGGGTTCCAGCATTTTTTTTTCCAGGTTTGGTGCACACTTAGTTGTACAAGTGTGACAAGAAAAGGATGATCAAAAATGTTTTTCAATTAAAATACAGAACTTGAAACCTGCAAAAAAGTTCAAACCTTCTTTTGACATTGTTTTGGTACCACAGATGGCTTGGATGCTGGTAGTGGCAACCGTAACTGAATTTTACACCTTCTATGGAACTGCAAATCTGACCTGATTTCAAACTTTATCATAAAAAAAATCAATTCCTTACCCCAAGGTCTAATCTAAATTCTGAAATAAGATGTGTGGTGTATTCTAATGATTTGCTGGACTACCATGGTGTTCCTCTGAAGTTTTTAATTCCATGTTATTGTTATCAATAAGGTTTTAGACAGACTCGTCCTCATAAGAGACATATGAAAAAAGAAACTACAGCTTGTCAACAATTTCTGCTTATTCACTCTTTTTTCTATAAATGGCAATACAACAATAATTCCTTTACAGTTCAAAATCAAAATGTTTCTTTACAGGTCTGAAAACGTAGATTACAAAATTCCATAACCTGGTTTTTCAGGACCACAGGAACCTTGTACCTGAACTTTGTACCTTCTAACTAAATGATGATGACAGTAGTTTACCTTGCTGCAGAACGTATCCATCATGCACTGGAATGGCTGTGGTATGTGTGGCTCCACTGTCCAGGACCAGGCCTGTAGAGCGACCATTTGCAAAACTATAACACTGAGTAAAGGAAAGGTTGCACAATATGACACAAATAAGGTACGAGACAATCAGCTGGGTGTCATGAATGAAACCATATTGACCCATTTGTACTGGGTTGTAAAGGATACGCAGACAGAACAGCTGATTTGCAGAGGAAGAAGGCAGGAATGTTGTAATGCTCAAACATTAGCTCTGTGAGTTTCTCTCGTTTCGCTCGCGTGTTCCACTGCAGAAACAAAACACATAAAAAATTACACTTGCAAATGTTGGAACATACATAGCTGTACAAGTGTTATGTTATAAGATAAGAAAAGAGACTGTATTGTCATTGCATTTCCATACAATGAAAATGGGGTGCACCTCCATAAAAGATACTCTTTAAAAAAACACTCATACATGCATATAACATCCAACATGTGACACACAACATTTAACACTCAAGGCACAATACATTTTAGCAGTCGGTCATTTAAAAAGTTAAATATTTTTAAGTTAAAAGTAAATCATTGCACATCCTAATTTCATCGTCTGGACTTTCAGTGCAGAGTTCAGTGAGGTTATGGCTTTGGGAAAGAAACTGTTCAGTAGTCTTGTGGTACGGGATTTAATTGAGCTGAAGCATCTTGCTGAGGGAAGGAGTTGAAACAGATGAGGAGCAGAATGATACAAGTCCTATTGTATTTTTTTTTCTGGGCTATTATGAGCATTCTCTGGTCCGTTGTTCAAATTCGAAAGGAAAATATGGGACATATGTAATATTATGAACAACATCCACAGGCTTAAGTCAGTATTTAGTATGACCAAAAGCCCAAAAAGTCACCCAAACTACTGAATTACTGAGACTTGTACAAAAAAAAAACCCAAAAAAAAACAAAAAAAAAAAAAACAGTGAGGTGAAGTGAACCATGTAATATCGTAATATTAATTGTTGTAGTTCGTTGCAATATTTACTACTAGGCTATTGACTTTCTTTAACTCTGTGCAATTCTACAATGTCTGTCTTTACTAAAGGTATTCCATTATTTCATGGTACCTTGATGAGCATGTGGTGTTTTGGTGCTGATGAAGATATTTCAAATAGCAAAGAATTACCCCAGTACTGTGGGCATGTGGTCTACGTTTAATATGCTGAAAGTTTCATTTACTTTTGCTGAAGCTATGGTGCACAACATAAAATGTAAAAATCTTTTGGTTCATTATAAAAATGACGGGACACATTAGGTTTTTCAAATGGAAACACTACAGGATAATGTGAATGAATAAACAATGATGGTCAAATAGTAGAAATAGAAACAGCCAAAAGCCACCAGGCACAGCCTCAGCCTCCAGAGAAGAAACTATATCGCGTGTTGCAATTCAGATGATGGATCACAATTCTACCACAAAACATCATTAAATGATCTTCTGGTTGGATGTCCCAGTCCTAGCTGTCCTTAAGGTTCAGGTTAATATAAATGTTAACCCTAAACCCCTCAGAGCTCCAAGGGTTTTTTTTTTCTCAATTTTTACATACTTACTTCAATCCATCTTTTTAAGAAACTTACAAATGATACAATATCCAAGTATTTTATATCAAAATGTTCAGGAAAATCTCAGCTTTATGGTTAACTAAGCAGACTATTCTTCAACAACACTGTACAAAGACATAATTCAGCCCAAATGCTGAAAGTTTGAAGTCACATTTGAGAAGAAATTTTCAAATCTCTTGTGAAAACACACCTTTATGTGGATGAAGTGCTTGAAATAGGTTTAACAAAGACTGAGCTTCATAAAAGTAGTGGGACATATGAATAAAATAATAGGTTTGTGTAGGAAACGTGTAAAATGAAACTTTGTAAAACTGTTTGACCATAAATGTTGTCTGTCCTTCTATTGTCACCGAATGTCTCAAATGTACACAAATGAGGCTGAATAATGTCTTCATTTAATATATCTACCATCATTAGATTTGTGCAAATGAGAAAGGAGCACTAGCTTATATAGGCAAAGAACACAATATTTACATACAGATTTTCTTTTGTTTTTATTCATGCTGTGCAGTAAAACTATCCTATCCAGCTGGACACCGAGGGTAACATCCCATTTTCAGCGGGTCTATTTCTGTCCAATCTCTCCCCATACCTCTGCAGCTAAAACTGTAATAGGGCGGGTTTTACTGATTCCAGATTGCCAGTTGATTGACAAAAGTTGACAGACAAGCAATTCAGCTGCTTATGTCTGCTTATGTTTTATGACGTGCGGCACAGATCTGTGTTGCATGAGCAGCATGGGTTAACTCACCGAAGCTTCTGACATGAGTACTGGATGCAGGCTTGGTTCAGACTTGAAGTGCATCTTGTAGGTATGATCCAAAATGGCCTGGAAACTGTCCCAGTCTTCAACTAGAAAAGGGCAGAAGGGCAATGTTTCTAATGTGTAAAACTACTTATTTTTTATTAGTGAATATTATGTGTCAATATAAACACAGGGCACAAGTAACAATAACCAGCTGAATTTGTGATGTTGCCAGGTTCTGCAACCCTGTTAGAATCCTGTGGACTTGATACAGAAGATCAATCTCCCAACAGAAGCGGGTGGTACTTTCACTTATTTAGTTGAGTTCTCCTTCAATACTAATTATGTTGATATCAATAACTATTTTAATGTTATAAGCTATTAAAATATGGACCATATAAGTAAAAGCAAATTTTCAATATTTAAAAAAAAAAAAAATCATAAAAAATGTTAAAATCTAAATTACTCAAAACTGTAAAATAAACTTTGTAGACATCATCCCAAGGAACGTACATAAAAAATTTAAATGAATCCAACCAGTAGTTTCATTAGAGAAGGTGTTTAAAGAAATGCCTAAGGAAGACAACACTGGAAACAGTGCCTTCACAATAGCTCATTGGCCATCAGCAGGTGAACTAATAAAACTGAGGCTGTTCTGTTTAATAAATTTACACCCCTTGACAGCAGTGAATACATACTATGATGAGCACACAGAAACTATTTACCCATAATCTCTTTCCTGTATAAAAATATAGACCATAATGATTCTCAACGTCACCTGAAAAAAAAACGTGCTTATTTCACCAGTGCTGGGTCAGACGGTGGAGAAAATAGAGCGATGATGAGCTTTTTTAAAATAATAATTTGAGCACCAGGCACCAATGTTCCAGGTCAGGCCTCTGAGGGGGCCTGTGGTCCCACTGAGCTGTTCTGCTGCAATTAAGATTGGTGTCACAGTCTTCTCTAAATAGCCCCAGAGCCAAACTCCAGTGGACCAGATTCTGATGAGAATCATCAGCTAGGTCAGTGCACCAGAGTGACGGTTTCATATCTACGTACCATTCATACTTCGATATCAGACAAGCTGCTAAAGCTAAATGACTCATTAGTCAATACAGTGACTGCAGCTGTGGAATAACGAACAGAGAACAGAATGGTTTGTGCAGGAAAACTGGTTACCAGTAGCTTATTAAAATTACTGTACATCCAGACAACCAATCAGAAGAGAGCATTTTTATCCCTAGTGCATAAACACAACTGTGGCAGAGACATTGGGCTGTTTAGTTTCTTACAGAAGACACTCTGGGATGGGAATGCTAGCACTAATGAGGTTTGGTTTCAAATACTCTCATGAAGAGCAGCAACAGTCATGATCTACACGTCAGTAGGAGCTATGACGACTTCATCTCCAGAGTCAGTCATCACGCCAGTCCATTTATGGATATGGATCAAGCTGACGAAATTAGAAATATTCATTTTAGAGTTTACGTCACAGAGTCCAACAAACATAGATAAGCACCTATCGATGTATACTGACATCTGTCACTTCTCTTATACAACCACAAGTCAGAAACAATTGGGATGTGTATTACATTCAATACATTCAGTGATTACAGGTAAATTATCTTTAACTCAAATCCAATTCTTGACATAAGGGCTGTCACAATAAAGCCAGTTAGTTGATGTCTGTTCTAGTTCCGTTCACTTAATGCTACTTGTACAGTTTAAACCTAACAATAGTTCATTTATGCACAAACACAGTGAATCTAATAAAGAGGAGTCATTTAGTTTTATTATAAATGAATGACTGTGTTTTCATTTGCTGTTGTAAAGAAAAATTGCAGCCCATCTGACATAAGTAATGCAAATATGCAAAAGCTATAACTGAATCACACTAAATTTGCATAAACTGAAAATGATGTAGAAATGGGTATGAAAAGATAACATTTTTGGTAGCTTTGTCAAAGTGTGTTTCAATGGGTATATGGAAATAATTATGAGAAATACTTTTGGTTAACTAAAATTTTCCAAAGGTGTAAATGTGAGAGTGACTGGTTTGTCTCTATATGTCAGCCCTGTGATGAACTGGTGACATGTCCAGGGCGTACCCCGCCTTCACCCATAGGAAGCTGGGATAGGCTCAAGCACCCCTGCGACCATCTCGAGGATAAAGCAGTTGAGAAGATGACTAATGTCTTCAGGTTAACAACAATACTGGCGCTATAATAGTGACAGACCTATTTAATGCTCTACCACTATGTTCTTATTTGAATTTTTGCAAAGACAGTTGAGATAATAAAGCATTGACCCTTTTGTCACTATATTGGCTTTATGAGTTTCTGTTATCATTTATTGTTTTGTCTCCTGTGTCCTAAACAGCAGACTGAATAGACTGACATCAGAATAACTGACAGAGACATTATAAGGTCATTTAGAGACATTTTGTTCGAGCAACTGGTGACTACATAGTATATAAATCCATCACAGAACCAACTCTAGAAAAATAATGTTAAACAAACTTGCTTAAAAAATCATGTGCAAAATCCAAAACATTGAAGACACATTGTAATCCCAAAATAAAACTTCACCGTCTTGTTTTAGGTGAGATTCACATAACTCTACTCCACATATGTAATGGGGGTCTGACCCATAACATTTCCATTTCTTTTTGCAACAGAATTACTTATGAACCTCTGAAAATGGAGGGACTAAGATAATTGCTGTTCCTAACTGGTTAATGTAATTTATGTTAAACCCCTTGAGTTAAAGCTCAAAGTCCAAACTTCAATCACATCTTGCCTACAATGTGCAATAATCCTACAAATGTGAAATTGTGTGCAATAAGTCATGCAATAATCTTCTGTTAGGCGATAACAATGCAAAATTAATGAAAATATTTATGAAAATATAATAGCACTATTTTTATATAGACTTTGTTCATAGGTACACATACTGTTTACATAGACAGACATGCTGCTTTCATAGATATACATACCAGTGGTCACATTAACCAAAAATATTCTGTCATTGATGGATCGTAAACTCTGAAGGCAATCTGTCATTTTGACAGATTAAAATACTGAGGGTAATCTACTAAAGGTTTCCCACAACACTGAACAGAATCTGCTAGCAGGATCACTGGTCGGTCTGTCTGTCTCTTAACAGGCATCAAACTGTCGACAACAGCATCCTACCTGTATAGAACACCGTTCACAACTACACTGAATACAACACTGAAAAGTTCTGCACTGCGTCGGGTACTGGACAGGTGGTTGATCCACAGCCAGTTTGTTTATATTTTGAAGTGAACTTCACCTCTCTTTACATCCCGCCAGAGACATCACTGAGCTGCACATATTAGAGATTTAATGATGGTGTGTAATGTACGCCGGCCCATTCCATTCTATGCTATTCTATTCTATCTTGATCGTTTCATTTTCAATCCACCATGGTGGTTGCGTACAGAAGCAACATTACAAAATCTGTGTCACTATCCAAATATCTATCACTATCCTGACAGCATGTTGAAAGACTCACTCATGCCATTCTTGAGTGGAGACATGACCTCCATGCTCTCCCTGGGAACCCTTAGCTGGTTGGTGTCGATATAATAGGTGGTGCCGCTCTGCTTGCCCTTGTCTCCATCCGTCTCCATAGGTGTACTGCCATCTTCTCGGTCAAGTGTCACACCTATGACGGTGGGGAAGTCTGCCTGCATTGCATCAAAATACAACACAGAGCAGTTTAGGAAGACACATATTCTCACCCTGGGAATTTCATGAGAACAAAAGAACTAAAACCTCACAGTTCACTCTCGAACTCTAATGAAAAATTCAATTCATACTTCTTGAAACAATATGAGGCAATGCTCTTCTGACTAATGCAGACTACAGACATGTTGAAATACTTAGAAGTACCAAATTTATGATACCTGATGTGAATCCTATTTAGACTGATACATTGTTATAAAAGAGAAATATGTCACTAGTTGCTTTTCCACTGGACATCTGCTCAAAATTTCATTGATACTTATTAAATGTCAAAAAAAAGAGAAGTGCATGATGCCGGTTTTTCCGTTTATCACAAATGCGATGATTTGAGATGACATGAGAAGTCATTCCATAAACATCGTGATGAACATAAATATCATGTTGATTTACAGATAGTTTTGTGTGATATACCAATTGCACTATGCCCCCCAAAAAAACACCTCTGCCAGAGCAAAAACTTTTAATAAAAAAAAAAAACCTAGAGTTTCGGCAAAATCGTCGTTTTTCTATTAGGCAAATTTTTATGCACAAGTTATATTCGGACAATTTGAGGGTCAATGGAAAAGCCGCTACTGAGCCCATTTTCATCCACAGTAATACTCAGATCATTACCCAGTCTCTGGAGTTATCAGATTATTCAAGCGATCATGTAAACAACACAATCTGATATGTTTTATCACATAACAGTAGCAATCTGCTTATGAGAAATCGGATTACCACACCTGGATTTCTCCCCAGTACTCCAACATCTTCCTCATGTGCAAAAATAATTACAGTCATAGAAAATGGAAGTTACCCAGTCAGACGTTAGCTGAAGATAATAACAGGAAGTTTAAATTTACCATCACTATGTACATACATACTCAGAAAGAAATCGGTTAATGGACTGGAGCATGTGAACCAGGGTTTGTGGACGATCGCATTTCTTAAATGCATGTAAACATGTCAGATCTGATTATTACAATTATCTGATAACTCCCACTCATTGGATTTTTATGGTCATGTAAACAGGCTCAATGATTCAGTGCTAAGCAGCCAATATTCCCTTTTCACAAACATGTACAAATCATTTATCAATACTTTAGTAAATCAAAGTAAAAAGAAAACCATATGTGCTCTTTAACTTTATCTGGTGGTGTTCACTGCACGTTCATTCATGTGTCTTAAGAATGTGCTAAATATTAACCTAATTCATTTAATCAAGTTTCACAGAATGTGTAAAATCAAGAGGACTCTTCTGGAGAAATTTTAATTTTTTTATTTTTTTAATTTGCATTAATTTGGCAGTAAAAGGCTCTTAAACTTAAGCATGCTTATTATAGTTATTTAATGTACCTGAGAATCACGTGGAAATAAACTTAGTTGATTTGTCTCACTGGTGAATAAAGTTGACTCCACATCCACAAACAATACAATATTATGATCCTCTCATATGTATTCAGTAAAATGGATAACATATTTCACTTTTTTTGGCACATTAAATTACATTTTGCTGAAAATACTGCTGTACTGAATTCAAGATTAAAACTATTGATACATTCAGAATTATAACTAAAGCACAGATAAATGAAAACCAAGCCAACTCTCCAGAATAATCTGAACTCAATTTATCCTACGTGTCTCCTGGGCAACGGACCTCATTTCTTGACATTAGCATACATACCCCCAGAGGGTAGGAAAAGATGCACAGAGGAAGAAATGATACATAGTTAATCAGGTCATTTGAGTGATCCACTTACCTTGGGACAGTCTTCACCCGCATAGCCAGCTCTTACTGAATATGAACCAATGTCGAACACCAAGGCTCCCACCTCATCTGTGGAAATGTGATAAGTGCTGTCAGTGGAACGCAAAGTTAAACTGAACTATGATTTTACTCAGGAATTAAGTATATTCCACTGAGACAGAATACAGCAGTTATGAGCTACAATGTCACTAGGATAGATGGTCAAATATGACAACATGGACAGAGACTAAGCAGAGGATAGATATATTATGATCAGTCAAGAAAAACAGAAATGTGAAAAGGATTATGCTGTGATATTAATGGTCAGTCACTTAAGTACAATCAACACTCAAAACAACAAAATGTTGCTGGATATTTACAGCTTTACATTTGATAAGTTGATTCTTTATCCCATTTAAATTAACTATGATCTGATAAATAAAAGTTATACCTTGCGAGGGAAGATGGGAGATCAATCAGAATGTTACAAGGAGAGGCTGCCAAATTTTTTTGTGGATTAATTTAAAAAAAAACAAACGCATGATAAAATGGTATCATGATTCTTAAAGCCATAATAAGTCCTCTATTACCATTTATTTTGTAAATTGTAGACTGTACTATTGTAGCCAATTTACTGTAGATATTGGGGTATTGGGATATTTAGATGGGGCTGGGCGATCTGGTCAAAAAGTTATGACGAGAAATCCTCTTCATAGGAGTCAATGCTAATAATTTGAAGTTACAACCTGTCACCACACTGTCCACCTGAGCTGAATTAATATACAGTCAAAACTGACATTTACTTTTTCCCCAGATAGTATGATGAAGTTTTCCCTCACTTTCATTAGAGAGTTTTGTTTTTATTCTTTTGGGATGCTGATCATTTATTTATTATTTGCTCTTGCCATTCCTAATTTTTATGCACAGACTTAACTTTTTTTTTTTTTTTAATCTACATGTTTGTTTGTTTTTTTATTATCTTTTTTGTATCTAAAACCGTAAAATTTTCTTTCAGGAGGAGACTAGACGACCCACTCCCCAAACTTAGCCAAAACCAACACACACACACAGCATCAAAGCCACCTAGAAACCTGGGGGACACCCTAATTCACAAATCTGGAAGTAGATGATTCAAACGACAGTCGCTGCTCAACCCCAAAACATGCATTAGTGAAACTGAGTGAAAAAGCAAGACATAGTCTAATTCTTATTAACTGAGAATGAATAGACAAGAATAGATCGTTATTGTCACTGTACAGGGACAATGAAAATCCGTTTCGCAGCAAAAACAGTTATACTTTAAAATGTGGGCAATGTACAAAGACTACAAGATAAAACATCAAATATACATATACTAGTGAAATAGCCTTCAACTAAATACTACTAAAATAAACAAAAACCTAATTCAATAATGCAGATGAAACATGTACAACAAATAAAGATATATGTAGGTCTAAAAACTGTTATTTTTGTTGTTTTTATGTATTTTAGTTATTTTTACAGCTGTGAGGGTAGCGGAACTTCAAAATCTTCAACAATCAGAAAACCGTATTGATAAAAAACACAATAGAATGTGTTGATGTGGTCGGCAAGCCCCCTTTCATTCATTTTTTCTGCTAGCCTGCAAATGACACCGGCTACCCAAGTGGCTACTAGTTACACTAACTCAATCAGCAATACGACTCCGTTTGGACAACAAGTGCGTATGTATGCATTTGTTACAATGACGGTTATATACTTGTTTTATCCGTAAAGTGGGTTTAATCCACAAAGGTTCTAAAGGTTTGTACCGCTAGCATAGCATGCTAATGATAAAGCTTGCTAACGCTACAGAACAAGGTAACGTGGGTGTCGTTTAAATGTAAAATAATTTCACTCACCACCTCCGTACACTCCACCACTCATCCTCTAAGTGATCACAATAGCGACTTTCTTTAAAAAAAATATTATAACACAGCCACAACCGCAAACGGTTAATCACAACAAAGGAAATGTGTTAGCATGGATCAATCTAACAGAGCAGGCGCCACAGTGCGTGCATAAAGCTGTCCAATCAGAGTAGAGCACAGCAACACCACTTCCGCTACACCCGCGACGGAAGTATTAACGTGACTGCAAGTACTTCCATGCTCTGAACTAACGTGGCCTTACGGACTGGATAACAATGTGAGTTAAAAACAAATAAATAAATAAAAAGTATGAGTTCTCTAAACTTATTCTTTTGTCCCCAGTGGCGGTTCAATTGATAGTGTAAGTGCAGAATAACTTAAAGCATGACGAAATGACTTTGTGCAATCCACGGGACCTTGAGTCACGGTCGGCCTAATTTAACAGGATTGGTTGCAGCCGTAATGTCGCTGTTTGTAACTGTAGCTATCGTTTCACGTCACTACGCCAAATTAAAATTTGCATTTCTAGAGGCACGAAGTCATCCGTGTGGTCAGATAGTTGGTGATTTTCCAAACTGTAGTAGTAAAGTTTTCATTGTTTCATAGGTAAGTTTGAGTAGTTTGGGAAGCCTCGTGGTTGTTGGAATGATTGCACAGGCTAATTCTTAAGTCAGCAAGGGTTATATAATGCAGAAGAACACGTATAATTTAAATTACAACCGAATTTAAGTAAATCCATAAGCTTAAGTATGTTTGACGTGCCATTGCCTAACACCTGGTCCCTGGCATTCCTTACAATGTGTGAGAATGAGTGGAAGCCAACTCAAATTTCTGCACTAACAATAGAAGGATATACAAGAGTATTAATTTTAAACTATTCATAAATTTGAGAATTTAATCAGGGAATCAATAACACATCTGCAGTTAAGTCTGAAATTGCAATTTGTTTTCAGCCTTTGATCAAAAAATTTAACGACATTTTTGTGGTGGAGCATTCTGTCTAATAATTAATAAGTGTTCTGCAATATTGTTGTGAACTTGGTTAATTAATCTTTAACCTTCTTTTTCACCAGCACCCATGCAGCACTGCTTGACTCTGACAATTGCCCGGCACAGCAGGCTCCTACTCAGAAAGAAACTTGCATCAGTTCACTACCAGCATTCAGCAGCAATGTCAGGGCTCCTTATTAACCAGCCCAAATATGCCTGGCTGAAAGAGCTAGGCCTGTCTGACGACAACCCTGGGATGTACAACGGAAACTGGGGAGGCAGTGGAGAGGTTGTCACTTCATATTGTCCTGCCAACAATGAACCAATTGCCAGAGTAACCCAGGCGACTATGGCTGAGTATGAAGAAACTGTCCAGAAGACAAAAGAGGCTTGGAAGATCTGGGCAGATATTCCAGCACCAAAAAGAGGGGAGATTGTAAGACAGATTGGTGATGCATTAAGAAAGAAAATTCAAGTCCTTGGGAGCCTGGTTTCTCTAGAGATGGGCAAGATCTATGTTGAAGGAGTTGGAGAGGTTCAGGAATATGTGGATGTCTGTGATTATGCTGTTGGTCTGTCAAGAATGATTGGTGGGCCCATCTTGCCTTCAGAAAGACCAGGCCACGCTCTGATTGAACAGTGGAACCCAGTTGGTCTTGTCGGTATCATCACTGCCTTCAACTTTCCTGTGGCTGTCTATGGTTGGAATAATGCCATCGCTCTGACTTGTGGCAATGTGTGCCTCTGGAAAGGAGCCCCAACCACACCTCTCACAAGTGTTGCAGTCACAAAGATTGTAGCTGAGGTTCTGGAGCAGAACAATCTGCCAGGTGCCATCTGCTCCATGACCTGTGGAGGTGCAGATATTGGCACAGCCATGGCTAAAGATGAGCGTGTGGATCTACTATCATTCACTGGCAGCACTCATGTTGGTAAAATGGTGGCTATGATGGTACAAGAAAGGTTTGGTCGCAAGCTGCTTGAGCTTGGTGGAAACAATGCTATCATTGTGTTTGAGGATGCTGACTTGAACCTTGTGGTTCCCTCTGCTGTGTTTGCCTCAGTGGGAACAGCTGGCCAGCGTTGCACCACTACCAGAAGACTGATGCTGCATGAAAGTGTTCACGACACAGTGGTTGAAAGGATCGCTAAAGCCTACAAACAAGTCCGCATCGGCGATCCCTGGGACCCCAGCACTCTCTACGGACCTCTGCACACCAAACAAGCTGTGGAGCAGTACCTGGCTGCTGTTGGCCAGGCCAGGCAACAAGGTGGTACTATCATTTGCGGTGGAAAGGTGATGGACCGCCCTGGAAACTACGTGGAGCCCACCATCGTCACAGGGCTGGCTCATGATGCTCCCATTGTCCATACCGAAACCTTTGTCCCAATCCTCTACGTCCTGAAATTCAAGACAGAAGAGGAGGCATTTGCCTGGAACAATGAGGTACAGCAAGGTCTGTCCAGCAGCATCTTTACCAAAGATATGGGCCGTGTTTTCCGCTGGCTGGGACCCAAAGGATCCGACTGCGGCATTGTGAATGTCAACATTCCTACCAGTGGAGCTGAGATTGGAGGAGCCTTTGGTGGAGAAAAACACACAGGAGGTGGAAGAGAGTCTGGCAGTGACTCCTGGAAGCAGTATATGAGGCGCTCAACCTGTACCATAAACTACAGCAAAGATCTTCCCCTGGCACAGGGAATCAAGTTTGAGTGAAGTTAGTTTGTGACTGAAGCCTTAATGAGCCTCCATGTAACACTACATATTTTTAGTGGCATTGTGTTTTCAAGAAATCTATTGTAGTTTTACATGTTGAAAGGTCAGTGTGAATTTACATGTTGGATTAATGGATCTGTCATTGTACCTGCAAACATATCTGTGCATATGGCTTTGGCTTTAGATATTAATGTTTGATGTGAAAAGACGGTTTGAAAATTGTTCATTGTTGGGAAAAAGGTCAAAAACAGTTCACCTATATGAGTGCACTTTTCTTCAGTCACTTAGAATGTGACTGCTAGACGCATGTTCCAGATGCTCTAGAGATGTGTGTATTAATCTCTTTATTTAAAAAAAAAAAAAAAAAAAAATCATGTCTGAAAAACATCAGAGCCAAAGGTTTAGATGTGCATCATTATGGTAGGTATCCACAATCTCTATGATCCAAAATGTGATTAACAGTGCACACAATCAGTTAAGTCTTTCAGAACACAGATCTGATGGACAGTTGGAAGTTGAATTGAAAATTGCTATTGTATGAACTCTGTTGCTTCATAAATACGCTCTACTAAAAATGTAAAATGACTTAAGAATAACAATGTGCTTTTCAGACAATAAAAGGGCTTCTTGTTGACATTAGATGTGTTTGGCTTTTCTTTGGTAAACTTAATAAAGAAGATTTACCGTTAATGGGTCTTTAATTCCCACAGTGGACAATAATGTCAAAGAATATGGTTCCTGTATGCGCGCACAAATGGGCCTGTGGGTTCTGTGGGTGGTTTGTCCAGACACTGCTAAAACATCCATTTTTATCTGTATGTTTAGGCTGTGGATCTGCAAATCAGATCTTTTTATATGTGACTGCGACCTGATTTTCATTATGGCAAAAATCAGGTGGAATCTAGAGTTTCAAATCTTGTGTAATTTTGTTAACTATTCACTTGTATATAAGAGGGCTTTAAAAGTTAATAGAAAAAGAATAAAGCTTTGACTTGGTTTAAATCACATGGCCCCCAGTTTTACACATGAACTTAAGGGCTCCTTTCAACACTTACAAAAACGTATTGACCTATAGTGGAATATATGTTGAAAAGTAAACAACTGAAACTGTTGTTTCTTACTTTCCTTTTTCCACAAACTTTGAAGCCCCCTTGTGTGTGTGTGTGTGTGTGTGTATGTATGTATATATATATATATATATATATATATATATATATAATATATATAAAAACTGTGATTTTTTTTAAGAACCCCTTCACAGTTACAAAACCATGTGTTTAATATCACAAGCAAAGAAACGTATTTACTGATATACGTGACAAGTATGAAATAAAAATATTTTTAATGCTGCTAATCTGATGTATTCACACATACCTGCATGGAGATAATATGCAAAAAAAACCAAAACTTTAAAACAAAAAACTGCTTCTTTTTTTTTTACGCTCAACCATGTCACTGCAGATCAGGTTTATCTAGAACTCCGACGTTACAGTAGTGGTATGAATTACAGTGTTGTTACTGTGATGGCTGATATGGAACTAAACCAATAACATCCATATATATACAAGAGAACAGCTTTGAACAACTGTCCACTGGAGTGAACACTATGCATGAAAGGATTAAAGTGGCTTCATCCTGAATCCATCAGTTGTCTTCCACCAAAAGCATGGTGGAATCAGGCAGAATGCATCTGGATCCTGAAACAATGTTTCTTAAATATGAGAAATTAAAAAAAAATAAATAATTGAGCCGCTCTTTGTTTTTTTCTTTTTGGTAACATCAAAACACTGCTTGGGAATATATTATATCCAAGCAGTTCTCCTTGTGTCACTGTGTTTGTCATCAAAAAGAGCAGTTATCTGATTTCTCCTGTAAAGTCTCTAATAGAGAATAAATACACCCTGTCCCTTTAATAGAAATACTACTCCATCTCCCATCCTCTGTAACCCCCATAGACTCTCCCTCCCACTCAGCTGCTCTCCACCTCATACTCCAGCTCTGCCTCCCTCTCCATTTACTGCTCCTTCCAGCAGCATCTACGCCAGACTGAAGCCAACAACTGAAACTACAACGCACTGTGTGACTCATAATTTATACAATCCAGGACATATCCAGCACTTATACGGCTTCTTATCTTCCCTGGAAAAAAAGGTATAAAATCTTCAATTCCTTTTATAAACACAGTTTTGTTTTTGTTTGTTTTTTGTGAGTTTGTGTTGGATTCTTCAATCTGTGATTCACTACTACAATAGAATACCTGCAAATTGTTGACAAAACATTAATAGAAAATCTTAAAACTGTACTGGTAGCTTAGTTAAGGTTAATATGGAGGTGATGTGGAACTACTAATGCCAGTGGCTGGTGATTTGATTTTGCTCTTGTCAAATGCAGCTCTATATCTGGATTAATGCCTTGTGTTGTCAGAGAGCTGTTGGAGATAAAACCTTGGTCTTTTCCAGTATTCTGAACATGCAGTGCACGAAAACATCAAGTCAAAGTAATTGTGGGCTCATGGTGATCAATTAATGATCATTTGGTATCATAGTGGTGCAGCTGTTATCAGAGGTATTTGAAAAGGGTGGTATTGACACATCAAGGTTGTTTCACATTTCTTTTATTTATTTTTTTCTCATACTTGATTTGAGTGATTCACCTCTCAGGAAACGTATGCTTATATTTATGCTCAGTGCTGTTTGTTGCACCCCTGATTTACAGAAGTGTCTGGGATTCCCCACGACTGAAACACTCTCACTTCTTCTCTTTTGCACATTTCCTCTACAGCTTCTGCCTGAAACAAAACCTATGTTTCAGTCATTTTCATGCTGTCCAGATGTCTCTTTTCATTCATATTTTAGACATGTAATAGCAGACATGTTGCCTTTCAAGAAGCCAGTTGTTTATACTTTGTTTTAAAACAAATCTATTTTGTAACATGGAAAACTCAGGTACTTTTCATGTAAAACATTGGTGCTCATGCAAGAAAACTTTCCACTAGTGTGTTTAGTATGAAGGTCTTGTATGATTTGCCATGTCAGATTCAGCAAATAAACTCTAAAAATGTGTAAATTACATGTATCAACTGTGTCAAAGATATTTGGGGTTTTCAAACTTAAAATTCTTTTTAAGTAGTAAAATATACTCAGTAGAAAGCATGTAATCTTGGTGTTTGTTGCTGAAAAAACTCTAACTAAGCAAAAATGGGAAATGTGGAAAGTTCTTCCAAATCATTTCTATGTAGCATTTAAACATTTTGTTTTTATGAGTTGTTTTTTTTTCATGAGCTTTGAAAGATAGTTGGTATCATTTTAGTTTCTCCTGTTTGTTTGAATATAATCGTACATAGTAATATTGTATCCACATATTTATTGTGGTTATTTTATGATTGAAATTATTCTTGCTCTTTCTGCAGAAGTGAAACAAATGACAAATAATAATTTAATCAAATGGCTTACATACTAACTGTAAGAGTATATGCTTGTCAAAAAGACCATGATAGAGATTATCTTGACAGCCATTGTGTTGACATCTACTCAAAAACTGACATGTTTAAGGCCTGTCTTATACAAAATGCATCGTCTTGCATTCATCCATTTAGCAGCAGCAGTACTTGACTTTTACATCATCAAACTCTACATTCTGTCTCCTGCTTGTCAATAGTGTGACTCCTAACACTACTAGCACTACCACGAAGACATGGAGGCCACTTCATGGAAATGTTGCCTTAACAGTCTCTCATATTCCAACAACAGCATTGAGATTAGACAAGGAATGAACACAGGGAAGGAGGAAACTGCTTGTCATTACACTGGCCATCGAAACATGATCTGAACTGATTAGCTCTAAAATTATGTCCATCTAATTTCAGTCAAATAACGATATGTTTTGAAGATGCACTGCAGAATATGTGTTCTCGTCATAACTGTAAGAGCACACATACCCCAGTGCAGACTATGAATTTGTATTTACAAGCTGCACAAGCATAATGTGAAAGTTCCTAAGCTTTGGAAAAGATGATAATATGAGAGTATGAAGTGACAGATCATTATGCTATGTTTGACTAAAGATGGATCACTTCAACTGGGCCAGTCAAATTCAATCTGTGCCAGTCAGCAAGTAAAACACTGAAACTGTCAACATCTATTTCCCTCATCACACAGAAAGAGAGAGGAAGATAGAGTAAGAGAAGTGGTGGTGAGCCCAGTGAGGCACGCATATTTAAGTCACTTTGCACTCTTCAAGAGGGCCCTTTTTTCAATAATCCATTATGCATAGCAGCTCTGGCTCTCCCTGGTATTTCTCCTACCTTCTTGACGTCATTTGCCATTTGTGAGGGTTACTCTGGCAACGGCCAGCCTCCCTGGGAGATGTCTGGTGGATAAGACGGCCCTGATAAAGCCTTTTAAGGTCCCAGCATTGCTACACCTTTTAATTGCCTTTGATACAGTGAAAGTATTACAGGGAGATTGTCAGGGTGTATCAGCACATGTGAGCAATAAGAAGAAAAAAAAAGAAACACGCAGATAAAAATAGGCATTGAGGAGGTTCAGAATGACACCCCATTATCTCCACTTGATATGATCACCCACGTATCAGGCTCATTTTTAAACATTTCAGGATGCGATAGCTCTATATATGAAATGTACTTTAATTGAATCTTCTATCACATAAAACACATGTATTACCAATTTTAAATGATCAAATAATACATAAAGACCACTCAGCTCATTGAGTCTATGAAGCTGTCATTATGAGATAATATGTAAAGATAGAATAATTATAGATACAGCCATTAAACTCTGACTTCCCTAAGACATGAAAAGATTTGTTTGCATTTTATTGTTTGACCTAGTCCATTCAAATGTACCAGATAACAGGCAGCAGATAACAGTAGTAACTATTGGAATTTTGCATTGATGCCAAACATCAGGCGAACTGAAACAGACAAAACATTGTGTGGATGAATTCCAACTTGCTGTTGGTCTTTGGACTTTATTACACATGCAGTAATAAAGGGTAATGATTTCTGTTGTATCCAAAACTGGCAATAATATTCAAATAACTTCATCGAGCTGACAAGGTGTTACTGTATATAGATTATATGATCACAACCCATGCTGGATTTGCACTCATACAATTATTTCCTATATAAATGCAACAATACAGTTGAAATACTGTACACAATATCTGTTCCGAGCTCCAACAAGCTATTAATAGCCACTCCAACATGTGTGCCTTTCTTTTTTTCAGACACCAGGCTATTGATGTGCTATTTTTACAGTGTCAATTTGCTCCCTCCCTCTCGCCTCTGGTTGCCAAGCAATAGGCTGAGGGACCTGATTGGTTAAGGATGGGCTTTTGGACACCCTGACTGATTCTCAGCTGGCTGATGAATTCAAGTCTCTTTTGCTTACTTGAGGAAGGGTGGAGAAGAAAAAAAAGAATATAGTTAATCTTATGGATTATTTTTAAATCAGATAAATGCAATTGAGAGCTCACATAAATTCTGTGAGTTCAATTCCAAATGCAATCCAGTTATGTGACTTATAACTACCTTGTGCAATCAATACTGAAATTAAGTAACTGCAGACATGACCTGACAGGAATCTTGGGCAAACCAGAATTATGTCATTCTTGGGTTTTTGTCATATCTTGTTTCTTTTTTGTCTTGTCATATATAAAAAATAACAGTAAAATTATTCCTTCTATGTATTGATTCGTGGTTATGATGTGATATGTATCATGCAGTAGGAAGGTATTCAGACATGTTGAGAGGAGGCTATAAGACTGCATCATTTCCTAAAAATAGTAAAGTGGTTACTTCTTATTTAAGAACACTACTTTACATCAAGTAAAGGATTGTATTCATACGAAACTGTATCTGACTAATAGCAAATTTACATGTTGCTCTAATAAATCCCTTTCAAATACAAGTAATATCAAAACTCCCAAAACATTTGATTCTGTTATCATGTTTTTCCTAATCCTCATAATGTGCTTGGGGGTGGGGTGGGGGGCACACCCAAACCACTGCTGTGCGTGAATTCAATTAGACTTAATCTGACCCCATGCCACTCTGAAAGGAAACCAAGGGCTGGGCAACTTTCATCTCACCTCTATTGATTGTGGCTTCGTGCAGAGATATGGAAAAGCCTATCCCACTGCTCCCTTTCATTGGCCACATTAAAAATTCATCCTGTCCTAATGGAGAGAGATCCTTTTCAATGAGCCCACTGCCGGCTAACCGTGGAGCACCAGAGTGAGACTTGGCACAGCTGTCTTCTGGCACAGTCGTTACACAATTTAAATTTGGGGGATGATTTTAAAAAGAGAATGATGGGGATTATTTTTGTTTTGTTTTGTATTATTATCACTGCTTTCATTAAAGATATTTATTTTCAGCTTTATATATATACATATATATACACACACACACACACACACACACACACACACACACACACACACACACACACACACACACACACACA
>JAQQZY010000020.1:39716358-39731437 GCA_030068375.1 Ostorhinchus rueppellii
CCCGGGTCCTTCTTGCTGTGAGGCACGAGTGCTAACCACTGCACCACCGTGTCGCCCATGTTGAATCTTGAGTTTTCGAAAAGGTTCTAACCAAAATAACTGTCTTTTTGTTGTTTTTGTCTTGTTGAATAAAAACTCACATTTCATACAAAATTTTAGATTGCAAATGTGTTTGCATTGTTACGCAGCTTACTTCACTTTTGTTTCATGTAATTTTCTTCTTGTTGTGTCCTTTACATCGTTTTGTCTCATTATCTCACAAATAATCTAAAAACACAAATACCCCTCTTCTTCTATTTACTGTGGAACAAAAAACAGCCTTTACACATGAAAGAAATAATGATTTGACATTTATTCTGATAATTATTAATACTTATAACATATTAATTGCCTTAATAACAATAGCACGTTCGGTCATATCATCAAGCTAATATTAGTTTGTATCTGGGAAGCTGGTTGAAATGTTCTAGATTAACAGAGACATTCCTGCACTGACACTGATCTCATGTTAATAGTACAGAATGGCTTTGAACAATGGAAAAAAAGTGTCAAGAATGTGACTATGATTCATGTGTCAGAAGCATTTACCTGCCAAAAAAGGCCACTTTCATGTGCCTTCGTGCCAGCACCTCCTTTATGATGGCCAGCTTATCAGCGTATGACTGAATCTCCAATTTTTGATCCTCACTTGCAATGTTCTCCAAAGCCTTATTTGTACAAGTTCCTGTAGTAAAATTGCGAAAATACACAAAAACAACACATCCCACATCAGTCATTTAGAAAACAAGGTCAATAGTAGTCGATAAACATCTGCTAAATAAATGAACTGACTTTCTACAAACTCTGAGGTCTCATTCACATAACCCAGTAGCTGATCAAACACGTCACTGATTTTCTTTTTGGCTACAACAAAGTGCTTCAGAGGGGAGAACTCTCCCCGGGCTGAGTCTGTCCGTCTGAGTGGGGGGGCTGCAGCCATGGTGTCCGATCTGAACACAGGGTCAAAAAGGGCAAAACACTTATTACACACAGTTTTATCAACAGTAGTTACATGTAAAAACCATGGTGGAATCGGCCAGAATACAGATGGATGTGTCATTCAAAACAAAATAGTGACATCAAACACCTGAATCACTGCACAGGATGGAACTGACAGGTTCAATTAGCTGACATTAGTTTCACTTCTGTTATGTAAAGAATCACCGAAGTTCATGGGAGCATATCATGTGTCTTGACTTCAAAATAAAGTCTTCTTAAAAATCCATAAACTGTTAAGTTGGCGGTTTGTTTACCATTTCCTCATCAAACCCATGGCTCTGATCGGCATTTAGTTACTGTTTAACGTGCCGACGCGTGTCGGTGTTACTGGTGCCAAACTAGCTAACACGTTAAAAAGCTAATGACACAAGGCGGCAATGCGCTAGCTATAGCATTAGCATTAGCAGCAGGTCATTTTATTTTCCTACCACAGTCCTAAAACAGACAGTGTCCTCTTCTCATAGCAGGAACATCAGCCCCAGGTGGCTATAAACCGCTTTCTTAGTCAAAGATCCCTTGTTGTCAATCTTGCTAACCTCCTGCTGGTTATCCTGTAATGGCACCCGCATCAAGCCGGTTAGCATAGCACAAGCATTTCCAGGAACGTTTTCAAAATAAAGTACCAGATTTTTAATATGTCATTACATCACAAGGACACCGAGTAACAACTGAGAGGGAGAAAGTACTTTTACTCAAGTACTGTATTTATGTGCCATTTTTTAGATGCACGTGCTGTATTTGAGTACGCTATGTTTGTTTTATGTTGGATTATAAAAATACAAATAAACTGCCTTTCTTATTGTTGTTTTTAAATTAAAGTTACTTTACTTTTCAGACAGATGAGCAACTTTATTTAACTTTATAACTTTTTATATTTATTATTTTATTTTTATAACTTTATTTTTTTCGCTTTTTCCTTTCTCCTTTACTTTACACAGTTTGCTTATACTAGACCTATATGATAATTCGACTTACTTTGTATGCAGAACTTCTGGATGTAGATTTTAGCTATTTCATTAGAAGTACTTTGTTATCAGGATAATATTAGTATTTTCACCTTAAGTAATGATCATTCAACAAAAAATTGTTTGAAAAGAAAATAAAGTTATCTGTCACGTCAGAGAAACAGGATACACAGAACAAAGGTGAAAGAACACCACTTTCTAGAAACACATGAGAAAATACTACAGTTTGCTGAATTGTTCTAAAACCTTAATATTAAGTGGATCTGTTTTAATTATATTACAGGTTTTTATTATTCCTCATAAATACTATATTAACTCTGATTTTCAAAGTAAGTACAGTCTGTGAGCAGACTTCCTGTTGGAGTCTCGTGAACTACTGCTGCCTTGACGCAATTTGAAATACTGTCTCAAAGGAGGCGGAGTCAAAGATAGCGCAGCTCAGGCAGCCAATCAGTGAGCAAAGAATGCATCCAACCCCTGACATGTCCTTTAATGTAGCTCAGACAGTGTGGTTCATGACTCTAAAGACCATTATTTATTAACGTTAAAAGCAGTAAAACTGTATCGAACAATGAGGCAAACAACACAGATGTAATAAATAAATCAATCAATAAAAGTGAATCCAAAGGTATTGTCACAAGTGGAAAAGCACAAACAACACAATTTACCATGAAAGACACGTAAATAATTGATTTAAACCCAATTCATTTCAATCAGTAAAATAATCCAAGACCAGGAAAAGTAGACATCATAATAAAGTTACCTGACACTGGATTGTTACATATTTTTGTCTAATCTCTCTTTCTCTGTGGTGTATGGTGAATCTAAAATACTGAGGAAATGAATGTCCTGTAAAGCTAGAAAAATGTACAATAACAGCTAAAATACTGTTATTGTAAGATATTGTAGGACGATACCAGCCTGCTCAGGGACTACAGGCGGAAATTAGCACTAGTGCTACAACCTGGAACACTACATTTCTCCTTTTTAAGGTTAATGTATATTGTGCAATCTATCTATCTATCTATCTATCTATCTATCTATCTATCTATCTATCTATCTATCTATCTATCTATCTATCTATCTATATGTTATTTTATTGTAATCACATATAGATTTGATGTCCCTGACAAAATAGCAACACTGCAAATGTGGTCTTTTAACAGTTTGTAAGGGGTGCAAATTATTTCAACTTTGATCATACAGAAGAACAATTAAGTGCACACACATTAGAAAAGTGCAAATATGAATTTCAAACATGTGTTTAATCTAGCGCGGACCATTATACTACACAATGACTACATAGATTTTTCATATTTAGCATGTAGATAAAGTTTTACTAAGTACTTTGAATGCTGAAGTGGATTTTGTGATAAAAATTTTAATTGTGATTGAAAAAAAAAAAATACTTAGTTAAGTAAAAACACTAAGTGCTTCTGCAACCACGACACTGTTTATGGAATGCCCATTACTAAAAGCACATTCTGTAAGTAGGACCCTCTGAACTTTTTGACATGCATTCTTTTCATGGATTATAACAGAGGAAGTGTGAGGCTGATATACATGTAGTCCTCTTCATTTGAAAGGGTACATATTCTTGTTTCCATGTGACTGAAACCATAACCCTAACCCTGATCTTCCTGAACCAGATGTGGCTCTTCAGCTTCACTCCAGTGGCTCCCTGTGGCTTTTTCAAAAAAACAAACATTAGTTGTATTTGTTCATAGTGAGCCTGTTTTTTAGTAAAGGTCCAAATGTCAGTGAAGTTTATCTCCATTACACAAGCATACATTTGATATTTTTCCAACAGCCCATGTGGTGTACATGCTTGTTTTTAAGTTCAGTTAATATATTTTGATGAAAAGTCACTTTTTCTTTAGTTTCCTCTGTTTTGATGTAGTAATCTTTCAATTTACTCTGAGCTTTTATGAACATGTATGTGATCAGTGAATTAAATATTGAAAAATACCTCATCTTCATTGAAAAATGCAAGTGTAGACACTAATATCATAATAAATGGTAATAAATCATTTAGGCAAGCTTAGATGTTGAGAAAATTCAAGATGACACAAAAATTGCTTGTAGTCTTTAAAATGTTTTAAAGTGGTCTTTTCTAAGGGCTAAGATGCCAAATAGTTTTTAATAAGCAACCATAAAGTAGTCAGCTCAAACCCAGGGGCTTCAATATGTTCTCCTCAGATTGTAAAGGTTGCTAACCCTTGCCCTAACCTTTAAATGGGTTGGCCCGATGGATGCTAAAAGGTTTATTTAAAAGAAACCCGGCCAATATTACAGTTTCCACTCATGTAGGGTCCTCAAATATTTCCCACTGAACTAAAACTGATGCTAAACTATCTGAATAACACAGACAATCACATGAATACACAAACACTTCCATGAAGCCCATGATCTAACAGCATTTGAATGACACACATCATATTGGTTTGTGTTGTCTTTGTGAGCCCACTATAATAGTTTGTGTCAGCTTGTGAATGGGACAATGCCAGAGAGGAAACGCCTCTCTCTCTCTCTCTCTCTCTCTCTGTGTGTATGACCTTAGCGACTGTGGCAAACAGTCATCTGTCAGAACGCTGTGGACACTGAAAACTTCCAACCAGACCACCACTCCAGCCTTGCCTTTGGCTCTTTGGGATACTTGACAAACACTTGTTATCTCAGATAACTTGGAATCAAACCTCTCTTGCTTTCTGTTTTTTCTCACTGGACTTTTTTATGGTTATGTGTGGATTTATGATGGAGAATTAAAATGGTGAGGAAGAAAAAGCTGCTGGTGTTTGAGTAAGTATGCACCCCCTACAGCCTCAGACTAATATTGCCATGTACTGTCAGAGTATTTTAAACCTGTGTGTAGTATGTTGTGTAGTCCATGTAGTATCAACAAAGTATGTCCAAATTCTTCTCTTATATATCGCATTTATAAACTACTGTGTTCTACTGTTTGATCAGTTGTCATTTCTATATGTCCAAATGTCCGTTTTCTTGTCAGGGTATCCTAGCAATGTTAACGGGGTAAAATAATATGTAGCTTTCTCTGTTCAGCTTGGCACCAGCTTTATACATTAGTAATGACGTGGATATACTAATTCATCCCCCGGGCAGATTTAGATTTCATCCCTTCATGGTTTTTATTTGGTTTATCTGCTTCTTCTTAGTCTTGGTTAAATGAAGGAAATCACAAAAAAGATTAAGATCTGAATCAGTATTCTTAGAGTTGCTTATTAACCTGGACTCTAACTATTTTTCTGCCAGCTTCCCCATTGTGTTGGTGCTTTTGTGACAGCTGAGCCGACACAAGAGCTCATGTGTGTATTATCTGCGTGTGTGCTGGTGTGTATTGTATGTGTGTGCATGTATGGACGACCCATTGACATTGTGCCATCCTATCTAGCATTCTCTCTCTTCCCATGTAATTTTGTTATTCTGCCTCCAGAGTCTTGTTCTTCTGAGAAAATCAGATCAAAAGAATACCTTCCTACCTACACATGTAGAACAGATCTGGCTTTTACATGCACTGATGATCGTAAAGTTTGCATTATGCTGTGAACATCCTGATTCTGTTTTTTTTTTTTTCCTTAGAATTTGCGGAAGCATGATGTGGGATGGATAAACAACGACAAAACTCTGCTGTAAGTTGGCTGAAATGTTAGTGGAGTCTGTAATGGGACTGTGTGGGTTTGAATGATGGATGTCATGACCCTGTGTGACCCCTGAAGAGGGACAGTGTCCGTGTGAGTCAGACATCAGCAATCATTTTTGATTTTGTTTTACTCTTACAACTTCAGCCTTAAAATTCCAAGATTGGCTTTTGCTAGAATTCTCTTGTGCTTTTACTGAACTTGTGGACTTTTTTTTCTATTCTTGTACTAAACAGAACAATTTACAAAACGTTTCTCCCCTCTTGTGCCCCTCAGTGAACTTAACCCTTTCATACATACTGGTCACTACAGTGGACAGTTATTCTACAGCTGTTCTCTTGTAGATTCATGGGTTTAGTTGTTTTAATTCCATATCAGCCAACACAGTGGACGTTTATGCTCCATCCCATAATACACTAACATTCATACCATTACTGTAACTTCGCTGTTCTCGATAAACCTGATCAGCAGTAACATGTTTGAGTAGGGGTTTTTTTGCATTTTATCTCCATGACATGAGTAATAACTAGTACTAGAGTATGTTAAATTGAGAAAAAAACATCACATTAGTTGCATGGAAAATGTTTTTATTTCATACTTTTCACACAGTCCATCACTTTCCGTAATTGCCTTTTAAATACATGTTTCTTTGCTTCAAAAATTAAACACATTTTTGTAGCTCCATAAAAAAAAAAAGCCAATCGCATTGTTCTTGTCATACCTAAAGAGGAACAAAAACACTCAGGGAAATTTTTTTTAAACTAAGGTTCTCATAATTCATGCATGAAAAGGTTATATCCATGAACAAAAACAATTCATTTTTTTCTTGCGTACATGTTTTAACTGATTTGTGTGTTGATAGCTTCTACTCTTTCTTTCTTTAAAAAAAATAAACAAAAAAAACCCCCCAATATATTTATTAACACATTTTTTTATATGTACACATACACTTGTCAATATACATACATTTATAGCAAACATATAGACCGGTGCCTCACTAACAAAGCATTGCAACTGTTATAAACAACAGCAAAAAAACAAAACAAAAACAACAACAGCAACAAAAATTACAAATAAACTATACACATATACATCATGAACTTCTCAGCCATACAGATTTGTGCATAATTTAATGCCCTGTTAAAATTATGAGTATTCAAACTCATTCACCCTGTTGTAAAGTTTACACATTGCAGTGGATGTTTTTTCTATTCTCTCTTTTACTGTGTTGCATCAGAAATACTTCAGTATTCCACAGTATTACCTGACTTTGTACCTGTATTAGTTCACATCCCTTGTTATAAATATATTTATCAGCAGTATCTTTTTATATTCATGACTTCACCCATAAAGACCCAAACATCCACTGGTGACCAAAATAATCTACTGATCTGAACTGTTTAATACTTGTTGATCCACTAATCCTATCAATACATGTCAATAATTAGTGTCAAATTCAGTTCTTCATCTTGTCATGGTCATCAGATATGACCCATTTGGACATTTAGAGGCTCTGTAGTTACCATGGAAACTCCATCATCTTCTACAACATTTATTCACCAGTAAAACCCATAGAGTTGGATCAACACCAGTGGATGGACACTGGGTTTATGTTCAGTTAATGATAGATTTTACTGAAAAAGTAAATTTTTCTGCATTTCTCTCTGTTTTTCATATGACTCTCAACTGTGTCCTGAGCTTTTATGAACATCTGCATGATCAGTAAAATAAATATAGGAAAATACCTGATTTTCACTTGACCCTTTCAAACATACTGGTCACTACAGTGGACAGTTATTCTACAGCTGTTCTATTATATATTCGTGGATTTTTGTTGTTTTAGGTTTATATCAGCCAACACAGTGGACACTTATGCACCATCCCATACACTGCAATTAATAACATCACTGGAACTTTGTTGTTCTTGATGAACCTGATCATACATGTTTGGGGTAAATCAATTGCTTATTATTGTTATTCAACAATTATTAAAACAAAGCTTGTTTTTTTTTCTCCTTGTTTTCTTTTTTGCATCATATCTCCATGAAGTGAGTAACAACTAGTATTAGAGTATGTTAAAATGTGAGAAAATATCAGATTCAATGATTTTATTTCATAGTTTTCACATAATATATCAGTAAATACATGTGTCTTTTCTTGGTGGACATTTTTGCAACTCCATAAAAAATAGCTTCATAAAAAAATATTCAATCGCATAGTTTTTTTAATGCCTTAAGAGGAATAAAAACACTTAGGAAAAAAAAATCTTGATAAAGATTCTCATAATTCAGGCATGAAATGGTTAAAAATGCAAACATACATAGCATAATCTTGCAATAATGGTGATGAATCACCTAAGAAAGGTTAAAATGGGAGGTCCTGCAAAAACGGCGCTGAGTCACTTTGGGTTAAAACTGGTTTGACTTTCAGGCTTTTGGTTTTTGGTCTTTGAAATCCATGAGCGACTCTTTCTTCCTTTGGGTGTAGATGGCCTCTAATGACCCTGACCTTCCTGACCCCTCTGGTGACCCCCAGCCTGGTGACCTCATTGAGATCTTCAGACCAGCCTATCAGCACTGGGCTCTCTACCTGGGAGACGGCTACATCATCAACCTGACTCCTGTTGGTCAGTGTGAACTCAGCCACATTCATTTAATACGACATAGATGAGACTGAAGCACTGGTGGGTTTTCACTCTTAAAGCTTTTCTTTTAAAGCATCAAGACAATGATGCCCACATTTTTTTCCTGCAGTTAAGACACTAGTAGTAAGATCAAGAGGAGATTTAGTGTGGATTTAGTGTCTAGAATCTGTGGTTTGCAATACTCCTCTTACCTATTGTTTATAATGACAGCTTTGGAAATTCACTCAGATTAATTTTATTGGAAATTAATTTGTTGTTTAGATAAAAAAATAAATAATAAGATGAAATAGAATAGAATAGAATGAAATAAAACAAAACAAAATAAAATAAATGAATAAATAAACTTTTTAAAGAATAGTCATATATACAGACTGTTCTGTGTTTCTGCCTTCGACCACAGTGTGATCATTAGACCACCTATGATTTTGGTCATTGTGTGTGAAATTAATAAAAGTGCCTGAAGAAAAAAGGTACAATGAAATCTAGGAGCAATGTAGATTCTGTAATGGAGATGAATAAGAACTCAAAATGCATAATTACAGGAATACCTTTAGGAATGTGGCTTTATTTTAATTTTACGATTCTTGAGTGAAAATTACACATATTAAGCACAATCAAACGTCGTTTACTACCTCCACCAAGAAGGCTGAGCTGTGTGGTAAAGAGAATACAAATATGTTTGGTTGTACACAAAGAGTAGGAGAGCTGTTTACAACCTCCACAAAACCAGACAGTGTGTCTCCAAGATGAACAGAGGAAAAAGCAGAAACACATCACAGCATCACTGAGAATTATTTCCAAAGCTGCATGTGACTTCTGGCCAAATCAAAACTTTGTTTGCAGCATTATGCATTTGAAATGTGTGTTATGTTAATAAAATGGGATTGAATGTAAACCCAATTTAAAGCATCAATATAATTAAAAATAAAACAATAAATTATTGGTGCCAAAACCTTTGTTTTAACAGTGCATGTCCACACTTTAAATGTTTCAGCCTAAAATGTCATGGATTTCATTGTCATTCACATAAAAATACATGGATTCTTCAAACACAGGCTTTTATGCAGATTCATAATAAACCTGGTGAAATCAAAATACAATTTCCCTAATTGATAGGGGCCAATTGAAAGTTCACGCAAATGTTTTTTTTTTTCATTCAAAGTACAGTCTAGTGTATTTCATATTTTAAGGCTTTTGATTAAATAATAATAATAGTAATAATAACACTGAAACATGTCCTCACGGATTTACTGTTTGCATTAAATATGGAAAAGCTGCAGGTTTTTGGCACATCCATTTTGGTTGAACACAAAACATGCAGTTTCGACAGCACCCACAGTGATCAGCTGACTCAAGTGATTATTGACTGATTGTTTTATTTTTCTTCAGATGAGAGCCAGGCAGCTGCCATGTCCAGTGTGAAGTCCGTCTTCAGCAGGAAGGCAGTGGTCCGGATGCAGCTGCTGAAGGAGGTGGTGGGAAGCGACTCGTACCGTGTCAACAACAAGTACGATCACAACCACACACCCCTGCCCGTCTCAGAGATCATCCAGCGAGCGCAAGTCCTCATTGGCCAGGAAGTTTCCTATGACCTGCTGGGGAGTAACTGCGAGCACTTTGTTACCCTCCTGCGCTATGGGGAAGGGGTGTCTGAACAGGTCTCTCACTGCCTACTCTTATTCTGTCTTACATGCCATCAGGGCAACAGATGAAGTCTGACCAATCCTAAATGTCCCATGACAATATCACAGTGTCTAATAAATTCTTAGCATGCAGCAGAATCTTAAAGAGAGCATTGTTTGATAAAGAGGAGTACTTTAGGTCCAACTTCAGCTTATTTATCATGGCCCCTGCTACTCTCAAAGGGAGAGAAAAGGGAAGAGAAAATATTCAATTAATTTAGGAAACTGGCTGATATCATCCCTGCCTCCCTTCTTTGAAATGTGACACTGGAACCACATTATATATATATACATATACACACACACACACACACACACATATATATATATATATATATATGTGTGTGTGTGTGTTCATCACAGGGCTGACATATAGAGACGAACAATCACTCTCACATTCACACCTATGGGCAATTTAGTTAAAGCAAAAAAAAAGAAATAAAATAAAACAGAAAAATATCTAATTTTCATTTCAAAATATGATTAAACTAACTAAAATTATTTTAGAAATAATTATCTATATTTTTGTGAAGTATTTTGTAAATGTAACTAAATCCTGAACAAATATTTTACCATTTTGTTAAGTTGTTTCTTGTGTAATTACTTATTTAAATCAAATCAGATTGAATTGATTGCATTAGTGCTTGTAGCACCCTATCATGTAATAATTTCCTGAAAATGTAATAACTTCACCAATAATGTAATAAAATATCCTGACTGATATTGTAGTAACATTTTAAACGATAATGTAATACCTTATTACATTATTGGGGATTCATTAAATTTTCAGGTGGGTCTTTTTTTCCCCCAAAACTGATAATGTCAAACTTGACAGATAATGTTCCCACCTAGGTAATAAGGTAAGGTAATAAGGTAATACGGTGTTACATTATCAGTTAAAGTATTATTAAAATATCAGTCCGGATATTTTATTACATTGTTGGTGAAGTTTTTACATTATTGGGTTTTTATTATATTTTTGATTGAGTTAAGTGCAAATTTTATTACATTTTCAGGAAATTATGACATTATAGGGTGCTACAAGGCTTTAAATACATTGACTGACCTTTTTAAAAATACAGTTTAATGAATATTTTAAAACTTTAAAAGTCAATAATACAAGAAATCAGTTCGTTAAGAAAACTGTTTTAATGAAGCTGTGGCCGTATCTTTATATGATGTGGCTTTAGATTACAGTTTCAGCTCGCTTCAATATTGAAGTCAAACATTTAAATATAATACAAACACAGAATTGCTTTCTGTCATGGAGTTAAATTTGGGTGGTAAATACTGACTTTAAGATACAAAAGAATTCACTTCCAGGTTTGTTTAATCCACTGCTTCTGCCTCAGCAGTCGATGTAGCAGCTTCTGTTTTGACGATCAATATGGTGCTGAGTTGAGTGAAATGCAGGATGTTATGTTTTTTGTCCTCACAGGCAACACGGGCCATCGGGGCCATCAGTTTGGTGACGGCAGCAGCCAGTGCCTTCTCTGTTCTGGGACTGATCAACACCCGATCCAGGAACAGGCCTTTCTGAACTCATGGGTTCTTCGCTGAGGGCTGTGTCTCCCAACGTGCTTGTGGCTGGTTTAGAAACCACAACACAATCGCTATGACATATAAACAGTCTGAGCACTTGTTGGAAGTTGAAATAAAGCATGAATAAAAAAACAAAACAAAAACCCAAAGTAATTCAAAAGACTGTGTTATTTGTTCAGTAACTTCTCACATGGTTTAATAATCACCAGTACAAAAGTATAGTCTTTTAGTACAAGAAAGTCAAGGTTGACTAATGCTGGAGTTATTAATGAGAACTCACAACAGGAAAATATTGTTAGATAATGTCATTGAAATTGTAATGGTTTATAGCTTTGTTTATTTTATGATTATGAAATTGTATTAATAAGTCGAGGCCCTGTATAGGCCCCTTAGGTCTCTTGTCTCGGCTTGCTAGGTCAGTTTAGAAATTGCTGATCTATGCTTTTATTTTGTATTTTGGTGCGAATTAAATAAAGCAGTTGTCAAAAAAAAAAAAAAATGAAATGATTAGCCTCACTCAAAGTCAAAGCTTAATATGAGATATTGGCTGTAATCAAGATGACACCTGTTAATATCAAGAGTTTGCAAAACATCCTATGGGTGCTGATTAATCTAAACTGACAAACTGGTCTATCCTTACAGGAAATAATAATATTTCATCAAATTAAAAATAGATGAGTAAAATGGGGATGCACAGATTGCAAGTCTTGGCTGATACTAATATTTAACCCTTTCATGCATGAACTATGAGAACCTCAGTCAAGATGTTTTCAGAGATGTATAATAATGAAGTGGAACCACTTAAGTACTGTACTAAAATGCAGTATCTGCACTTTTTTTTGGAGTATTATTTTTCCTCCTACTTCCACTTTTACTGCACTACATGTTTTGAATGAATTTAACACTTTTCCTCTGATCCATTTTCCATGTGCTGAATGGTTCCTGGTTCCTGTTCTAAACTGTTCTGATCAGACCAAACCCAGAGCCTATTAATGCCAGAGCCATAGATGCTCTGTCAGCAGGTTTGATGAAGCTGGCTCATCATTGGGCGATTAAAACAATCATCAGTTTATAAGAAGAGCACATGCTCCTTTGACAGGTTTGAGTTTTTTCATAAGCACTTGTATGTGGACTTGTATTTCCTTGTACTGCTGCTTCAGACAAACAAGTTGTGCCTTAATATTAAACATAAAGATATTGAAACTTGTGACTGCCTTCTTTTAGTATACACAGTTCTTTAAATTTGACTTTTACTTTGTATACAGAACATAGAACAATTCTGAACAAACATCAAGATGTCAAAAGAAAAAATTGTCTAAAATAAATTAATACAAAGCAAAGGCTTGGCATGTTTTGGCATGAACTTTTGTGTCCATGAAATTTTCATGAGAATTTACATATTTTTTCTTTGTTTTTTTTCAACAATTTATTTTCATTCATTGATAGAACATTCATTCATCCATCTTCTATGCCCGCTTTATCCTCACTCGGATCACGGGGGTCGCATGGAGCCTATCCCAGCTACTTAGGGTGAAGGCGGGGTACACCCTGGACAAGTCACCAGTTCATCACAGGGCTGACATATAGAGACAAACAATCACCTATGGGCAATTTAGATTAGCCGATTAACCTATCAATGTATGTCTTTGGATTGTGGGAGGAAGCCGGAGTACCCGGGGAGAATCCACGGAGACATGGGGAGAACATGCAAACTCCACACAGGAGGGTGCTGTTGACGGAATAGAACCCAGAACCTTCTTGCTGTGAGGCACGAGTGCTAACCACTGCACCGTGTCCCCCAGTAAATAAATATATAATAAATTAATTAAAGAGAATAAAAAAGAATATCCGAAAATAAGTAAAGATACAGTTATAAAAGGAAAGAAAAATTACCTCGAAAGCTACTATTATTATGACGTAACCAGCAGATGGCGCCAGAATATCAACCAAACCGGAAGGAGAACCCACAGTGGCATATGACGTCGATTGTCAGCGACGCAGATGACACACGTGTTGTGTTTACAGCATGTACGGAGCTGTTTGAACGGCTCTCGTAGTTAAATATCTGTCTAGGTGTAATATTTTAGGTTTAGAATCCAGGATTAAACAAAAATACAAACATGGGGAAGAAGCTCAAAGTCGGAAAGACGAGAAAAGATAAATTCTACCATCTCGCTAAAGAAACAGGTAACTTTAACATAGCTTTAACATTAGCATGTAGACGGTGTTAGCATTACCAGGTCTAGAACCTAGTAATTGTTCCAAGTCTGTAGTGTGTTTCAAATGGTGTCCAACAGGTTGTCCTGTCTTTTTCAGGCTACCGCTCTCGTTCGTCTTTCAAGCTCATCCAACTCAACCGTAAATTTCAGTTTCTCCAGAAAGCCAGAGCTCTGGTGGACCTGTGTGCGGCTCCTGGAGGATGGTGAGCTGCCCGTCGAAAACACGCTGAGGGCTTAAAGTCAAATTCAGTTAAAGACCTAATATGTTGTTGCTGTGTCAGTTCAATTATAATGTTTGAATGGAATTGTGTGTTTTTGTGTGTAGTTTCATAAGAACTTTTCAATGATAAGATCCTATAAAATATATAAATCCTTTGTACTACATACACACAATTACATTCTTCCTACTCTCTTACAGAAGTATAATGTATATAGGCTAATATATATATACATTGATTAAAAATAATGCTGCACTCATTTTACCCTGTAAACACTGAACAAGTATTTGAAGAGCCCTTATTAATAATAGAATTACCAATAGAATAATGTTTGTGAGTGTTTGTTAATCAAGGAAGTATATTTTCATTGCAGGCTTGAAAAATGCTGGCTTTACAGTGGGAAAGGTTTACTCTGTCAGACTAGATCAAACTTTATTGATCCCACAATGGGGAAATTCACAGATCAAGGCAATAACAGTATAAAGTGAAAGAAAAATGTGTGTTCATAAGGATAATGCCTAAAACAAACAATGCAAAAGATTTGAAATTCCAGTGGTTGTAAATAATATTATATAGATTGTGTATATATATTTACATAAGAAGTAGAACTGTAATATGTCAAACAGTACCAAGGGGAAACTGTGATCTTGTGCATTTGTTTTTCAAACATTCTAGAAATGAGTGAATATGATTACAGAATAAACTAAAATACATACTACATTAACTCTTTCATGCATAGCGGTCACTACAGTGAACAGTTATTCAAAGCTATTCTCTTATATATTCATGGTTTATGTTGTTTTAGTTTCATATCATCCCATACACTGTAATTCATACCAGTACTGTACTACTGCTGTTCCTCATAACCTGAATAAACCTGATCTGCAGTAACATGTTTGAGTGTAAATAAATTATTAGACCATTATCAACAGGGTTTTTTTTCTATATTATCTCCATGAAGTGAGTAATAACTAGTATTTGTATGTAATTTAAAATGTGAGAAAGCATCAGAATAGCAGCAAATGTTTTTATTTGTGGAGTTTGCATGTTCTCCCCGTGTCTGCGTGGGTTTTCTCCGGGTACTCAGGTTTCCTCCCACAATCCAAAGACATGCA
>JAQQZY010000020.1:39736432-39746975 GCA_030068375.1 Ostorhinchus rueppellii
TAGCTGGGATAGGCTCCATGCGACCCCCGTGACCCTAGTGAGGATAAAGCGGGTATAGAAGATGAATGAATGATATGTCAAATCGGCATGAACAGGACATCTTAGAGCTGTAGACATGTGTCCCAATACTTTTGTCCATATCATTAATAAACATCAATTTTTATTTATTTTTTTCAGTTCAGTGGGAGATTTTATTTCCTCAGTGAGATGTGGAGAAAGTAGATGGTTAGTTGTAGTAGACAATTGTTTAGTCAGAGCACAAATATTTTGGAAATTTAGAAGTAGAACATTTAAAATCATAGTCAAAATCATGGATTAAAAAAAAAATCAATGTTGAGAGAAATTACCTCAAGTACACTGTGAAAAGGGGTGTCTTAAAAACAAGATAAAAACACTAAATCTGAGGAAAAAGGTCTTCAAAACAAGTGAAATATCTGTACATGCGGCAAAAGAATTTCACTCGACAATATTTCTTGAATTCAGATTGTTAAATCTAGAAATAAGCATGTCTACAGATGTATAAACACTTAAAATAAGAAATTAACTCTTTAAACAAGATAAATTATCTAACACTTCTAAATCTAACTTTTTATGTCTTGGTAAGAACCAAATAAGTTGCAGTGTAAAAACCATCTCTGAGGCATTTTAGAAGCAAAGATAACAATTTAGACCAAACTAACCGATGCAATGATGTTTATCATATAATATAAAACTATATTGTAACATTAGTCTATTGTTTTGTATCCCAGATCCCTGTTAGACAAGAAACACCTGAATTCTACATGTCCACATACCTTTGTCCATTTGTGTATGAGTTTGGCAACTATGCTGTGAGGCTAACAATTTATACTTCCGTAAACATAGTGGGCATCATGTGACATCACATCTTCTTTTGCGCTTGCGGGTCACTTCAGGACTATAGACTGGTTACCCATAAGTCTGATGGCATTTGCAATTAAATTATTATGTGGAGAACCATGCAAAAAAAAATAATTGAACACGAAGACCTGCACTGTGAACATGTGAAATAAACTTCCCTTTTGTCTGAAGCTTAAGTTCTGATGAAGAGAATTCAGATGATGACCAGGACAAGAAGAAAGAGGAGCAGCAGCAGGAGGAGGAGGAAGAAGAGGAGGACGAGGAGGAGGAAATGGAGAAGAAGCTGGCAGAGCTCAAAGCCGAGGAAGTGGCTGAGCTCAAACGGTAGGATTCATTACCAGGGACTGTGATTTTAATGTTGGGTTAATTTACTCTATTGTACCCTTTCAGCTTTTGTACTCATTTAAGTTGTGGTTTTTGGATTTTTACAGTAGTTCAGTGAATGAAACGGAATTAATCACTCAAATAAAAAAATGTTTTATTTTCAAAAATGAATATCTTTGTTAAAAATTCCAGTCAGTGCTACTTGACTGCAGTTCCAATATCCATTATCAGTACAGGCGTGAAGCTGAAATTTAAACTTTTAACTATTGTTTCTTTGGAAGGATTATTTGAAGTGGCTAAATATGTAAATGTGTGACATTTGACCTTTGTTACAACATGACACAGCTGAGTTTATTCACCCCATTCTCTCAGATGTGATGGACTGTGTGTTGGTTTACTTTGTCGTCCGCTGTGTCACAGTACATGTGTTGAACATCATTTCCATCCCAAGCCAAAGCCTGTCCTTGGTTGAATCAGACTGGAATCATCCTGATGACGTGTTCTGGCTGCGGCCTGTCTCTGTCTATGTGGCACTTAAGGAAGAAGAGGAAGGTGCTGAAGGAGCGGAGGAAACAAAGGGAGCGGGTGGAGCTGAAAATGGACTTACCAGGCATCTCCATTGCAGATACAGACGACGTATCCCTGTTTTCTCTCATGACTATCAAGAAGCAAAAGGTGGACACAGAATCACACGATTGGCTTAGAGCAGTTGAAATAATACCTCAATTTTATCAGCTCCTTTCATCTGTATGTTCTGTTGTGCTCACCTCTGTTTCCTCTGTCATCAGGTGATGGCTGATATATCCAAGGGTGACATGCAAATAGCCAACACACTGGTAGAAGGAGAAGATGACCTCGTCCTGTCTGATGAAGAGGACGGTGAAGCAGATAAAATGTCCCTGGCCTCAGATTTAGATGAAGAAGATTTAGAAGAGGTGGAGCAGAGGGAGAAGGAGCTCGACAAGATCGCAGCCCGAAACAAGAAGTAAGATTGAGTGTTTTTTTTCATTGCTGTACTTTTTAGTTGCTTCAGTAAAAATTTAATGAAGCATTGGCCGAAAAGTGTCGAACTCTGGAAACACTGACGTTAGCTGGTTACTGCTCAGTATGTCTGATGGCTAGCACTGAATTCCTTTTAGCTAAAATTATGATAATTTTGTGGCCTAAGTTTAGCTTTCTAAGCTAATAACTAATGCCGCACAATTATTTGTATTGGGATAAGTAACCTAGTTAAAAATGTAACATAATGTTAACTTAAGAAGTGTTCAACACTAGACTAACTGTTGATCGTTTCTGTGTTTTGCCTGGTGCTGTTTGCTCCCTGGTTTCACCAACTTACATTTGTTGTTTTTTTGTTTTTTTTTAGAAACTACCTGTCTCACATTAGATGTGCCAAATCTTCCATACTTAAATAAGATGAATTGGAAAACAAAAGTGTTGGTTAACAAATGTTTTCAATGTGAATGATAGTGTTATTATACACGTGTCTTGGTCAGTGTACATTTATACATTGAACAGAAGATGAAAACTGAATGTATTATGTGCAGTCAGTGACTTGAAGTAGATCTAGTATCTCTGAGACAAATTTTCCTTTTAAGTCATACCCATTCTCTCATTAGTTCTCAGAATTTAACACTTTGATCTAAGACTGTATCTTTGAAACTACAGGCAACTAGCTTTTTCATTTATTTAGCTAACATATCATTTTTATAAACATGTAGTTGAGTAAATATTTAACAATGTTAACTAAAATGTCATTCAAATACATGCAGTAGTTACTGTACATCTACACGTTTGCTGTTACTTTAGCATTGTAAGCTAATAGCTACCATTAAGCTTAGTGTTTCAATGAAATGAAGACCTGAATGTAATTCATTGGGTACTATTGGTACTGTTTCCAAAGATCACATATGATCCTCGCTGTTCCGTCAGATAACTTGCGCTTTAGCTCATTGTAGATTACTAAGTCACTGCTCCGTCATTCAGACATGGTCAGAGACGGGTTTCCTCCTTCATGGGCTGTTCGAGCACTGTTACTGAAACAGACCAGTCCAATTATCTGGGCTGAGATGTGCTGCTTAGTGACCATGTACAGCAGACACCAGTCTAAGAGGACACATTCTCAGCCAGTGCTGGGCCACATCTGTAAGACAGTGGTGGAGTACAAAGCTTATGGCTGCACAAACACCAACATGTACTTTCACTCAATCTGTCACTGACTGCTGCTTGTTTACTTGTACTGATCTCCTGGAATCAATGATGGTACGTCACTTACAGCTAACGGTGACTCCCCATAGGTTTGGGCCCGCCTGTAATTCACGTAACAAAAAGGACCAGTGTAGTGCATTTATGGCCATTTTTACTGAAGTTATGCTTCTCTTGCTTATAAGTAATACACAAAGACCAGTCTGACCAGTACAGGTACTCTCACTGGTCAGTCAAAATTAGTCGACACATCAACGAGGCGCGTTTCTGTATAAATACAAACACCAGTTGGTTAGGCTTGGAAAAGATATTAATTGTTGCTATTTGTGTTTTTTCAGAGTAAAATTTGCTGTGCAAGAGGAGGAGGATGATGAAGGAGAAGAGAGTGGATTGTTGGTGGAGCTTGAAGGAAAAGATGAAAAGAAAGAGCAAGAAACCAACCTGTGGTTCAGTAAGGTGTGTCTAGTAAAGGTCGTGTACAGTTAGGTGCAATTAAACTGTGATCGAGCACACCTTCATAATGGAAATGGACCTCCCTCACATCTCACAGCTGTAAATGAGCAGATTTCTATGCACTCTGATCCTATGATGATTTTATGTTGTAGGACATCTTCTCCGAGATCAACCTGGAAGGAGATGCAGACAGTGAGCTCAGGCAGACCGAATGGCTCCAAAACAAACAAGCAGGTAAAAAATCTCCCTCACCATTTAGTTTGTCCATATCTGTTCACAAAAGCCCCGTGGAATTCTAAAAATTAAAGTAAAAAAAACCAAACAAACAACTTTTTAAATTTCAAATAATTAACAATTTTGGGTGTTTTTACAGGAAAAGGCAAAAAGAGAAAAGCTGAGGAAGAGATGGAGCCAGCGGAGGAAGAGGCAGGGCCTTCACAGGACGCAGGGCCTTCACAGGAGGCTGAGGACAGTGACAGTGACTCAGATGACAGCAGCGACGATGAGAAGTAAAAGCCCACTCTGTTTGGCTCCTGTAGCTCGATGAGCATGTGTAATGTAATACATGGGGGTGAAACACATGAAATAGACTTTTTATATATTTTTATATATTTATAAGAGTATTGTGTAGACAAATGGCTTAATTTAGCCACCAATTGGTAATATTCTGTAACATCTGTTTTTCCAGGGACATTACCAGGATGAAACAGACCAAAGGAGCTGCTGGGTTATCAGCAGAGGCCGATGATGATGACTTCCAGGTTGTTCCTGTTGAAAGCACGAGTGAGTAATAGAAGCTCCTCAACTTTTTCCCCCTCAGTCTTCGTGTAAATGGAGTCCTGCATAATTTTTTTTTCTGCCTAATGTCACCATCTTTGTTTCTGCACAGGTAAGAAAGCTAGGATTCTAGATGCAGAGGGTCTGGCCCTGGGCTCCCAGATTGCTACATCCAAGAAGAGAGCCAGGGACCTGGTGGATGGCTCCTTTCACAGGTGGGTGGAGGAGGAAATTGGGTTGGTCCACAGTAGAGTGGTGGTCCAGCGCAGTGTCAAAGACAAGGCTTTGAAAAATGAAACTACAAAGACGTGTTTTTGATTGCATTCATCCATCGCATTCCATTACTTTGCAGGTTTGCTAATTCAGATGAGCCCTGGGACGTACCTGAGTGGTTCCTAGACGATGAGAGGAAACACAGGAAGAAACCTGTGCCAGTAACCAGAGAAATGGTGGAGGAGTACAAACAAAAATGGAAAGAAATTGATGCCCGGCCAATCAAACGAGTTGCTGAGGCCAAGGCCAGGAAGAAGAGGAGGGTAAGAGAAGGGCAAACTAAACTAGTGTAGCACGTCTTTTACCGTGCACTTCAGCATGCTTCATAAATTGCTTTGTAAGACAGAACAAGACTTAAAGGATACCTGTCGTGGATTTTCATTGCCATCTATTTCGAAAGAACACACATAATCCTAGCGGTTCCGTCAGATTACTTGCATTTTAGCCCATGGTAGAGTACTAAGTCCCTGTTCTGTCAGTCCGACATGGTCAGAGACACATTTCCTCCTTCACGGGCTGTTCAGCACCAGTACTGACCCAGACTGGTTGTACTGTCCGATGACCTAGGCTGAGATGGACTGGTCACTGACACTGGGTCTAAGGCTACGTTCAGACTGCAAATAAAGGTGGCCCATTGTGGTGGAACACACTTGCAGCGTTGGCTATAAAAATGTACAACCATTTTTATGCCAGTCTGTCTTTTTTTTGAGCAGATTACCTGGTTTTATTTCTGATGTAGTAAAATATATGGAACAAACAGTACAACTACAGTGTCCTCCAACCTATTGTGTCACACAAATGATGCAGGCTTCTTGTCATCATTTGATGACTTCTTTGTGTTTGGCCATAAGCTTCTTTTTGCTACTACCTCTTGGACTAATGATACTGTGCAGTTTCTTTGACTGATTTGAATATTTTTGCACCTTTTGAGTTGTATTGGAAATGCAAACCACACAGATTCTGAAGAATTCTTTTACCAAGGTAATGTTGGAAAAGGGGCTAATGGCTCTGGTCACTTAGTCTCCTCAGAACGCCATTCCAGTGAACGAGTGTGGGAATAGCCCTGAAACTGACAACATGTAAATGGTAGAGCTGCCATGATTAGTCGACTAATCAGGATTATGTTGACTATTAAAATCGTCGACAACTAATTTAATAGTCGACTTGTCGTTTTTACCAAAACGTGACATATTAACACTGCAGACCACTGATTGGTCAGATTGCCGTTTTACAAAACACAGATGCAGAAGTAGACAGTAAATATAGCAGTACATTAATCCACATGACAGCCTAAAACTACACCATGGTTGGTCAAAGAGATTCAGTCTTTGGTGGCAGACGTAAAAATTCAGACGAGACAAGTTTTCAGCAACTCTGAGTAGACAACACAGAAATAAATGCGACGCATCACAATACTGACTCATGCCAAGTTGAGCTGGTTCCACGTAGTGGAAACACGGCATAACTGTCTAGTTAGCTGCTAATATTAGCGTAAATAGAGAGCCAACTAACTACTTACTCTTATAGCTGTAAACGTTAACATTAGCAATGATGATTTGATTCATTAGCTGCCCTTAGCACACTGATTTCATTAGTTTTCTGTAATGTTACAACGGTGATGTGTTTGAACAGGTAATGTGGTAGTACTACTGTTTTCTTATATTTCAGTACTAAAAAAGTATGTTCTTCAATGGACTGCTTTTAGTACAAAGCCAGCTCCATGCACATCTCAGCATACACCTTAGTTAGCATATACCTTAAACCAAGGGTCTCAAACTCATTTTCTTACAGGGGCCACATTCAGCCCAATTTGATCTCCAATGGGCTGGACTAATAAAATAATAGCACATTAACCTATAAATAATAACTCCAAATTTTTGTCTTTGTTTTATTACAAAAAACCCCAAAACATTAAATTGTGAAAACACGTAGTTTTATAAACTATCAAAACAAAAAAGATGTGAATGACTTGAAAAATCTGAAATTTCTTAAGAAAAATAAGTGCAATTTTAACAATGTTCTGCCTCAACTTATCATTTGTACATGTGCATTATGGATGGGATCCACAAAGACACCAAACACATGGTAACAGCAGAAAAGGATTTAAATTGTGCTTAATTTTCTTTAGACTTTTCAGGTTGTTCATATTTGTTCATGTTATTCACATTTTATTGTTACAGGATAGTTTGTAAATGGCAATATTTTCATAATTTAATGTTATTTTTTCACTAAAACAAAGAAAAACTTTTTTTTAAATATTTGTCATTATTTATAGGCAGATTGTAATATTTTCACATCAAACTGAAGCAAATATGGAGGGATTATTTTTTGTCTGTTATTATGCTTATATGTTATTTTACTTGACATCATTTTGGTCTGTATGTGGAACCTGAACCAGTAAAACCACTTCCACAGCCTTGACTGTGGAATTTTTGCACTTTGCAAATTCATCCCAGGGGCCGGATTGGAACCCTTGGCGGGCTGCATGTTTGAGACCCCTGCCTTAAACACTTCAAGCTGAAAACTAATGATGGTTATAAAAAAGCAGCTTCATGCTGGTGCGATAAACTGTATGTTTTACATTCAATTTACATATGATCCGATTAGTCGACTAATCAAAAAAAAAAAATATCAGTGATTAGTTGACTGATTGAAAAAATTAATCAGTGATTAGTCGACTATCATAATAATCATTTGTGGCAACCCCAGTAAATGGTACACAGGCATTTTAAATAACAATCACACCTTTACGTTTAGTGTATTAACGTGGTAACATGTCTGCTGTGAAAAGAAGTCTACAGATTAGATTATTGATCCGACAGGAGGGAAATTCAACGGTCCAGCCAGCAACAGAATAAAGTGCAAGAAAAAGTGTACATGCATAAACAGAGTGCAAAAAACATTGTAAAATAAAAAATAATGATGGTAATAAAACTATACACACTATATACATATTTACAATAAAGAATAAAAAGATAGACAGCAGTATTCTTCCTACAGAGTACATCCTGTGAGCCAGACTACAGAGAACATGAAGAGCCCAAGTTTGGTAATACAACAAATCGTTATATAGTCAGCATTTTAGCCTCTAAGATAGTATTCATTGAACTTTCATGAGAACAGAATGGATCTTTGTCACTGTCAAAGGACCAATAAAAATTAATTTAGCAGCAAAAACAATTGGTGCAAGAAAGCACTATAAAAAAAACATCACACAAAATACTGGATGCAATGTATGAAAGCTACAAGATAAAATATTAAATATACTAAAGTATTACAAAAACTACTGACATACAAAAGGCTAACTATACTACAGATGTGAAACTTACATTTTTTTTAAAGGTAAAAAGACATCTTCTAAATTTGTCTGAAAAAAAGAAACAAAAAAATACATCTAAGTAGACATAATGAACTTGATGGATATAGAACATGTACAACAGTATCGAATTTATACAAGGTAAGATTAAGAAAAAAAAGTGCATGGATTGTGAGAACTGATGTAAGGACAGTATTAAAAATACTAATGTGAAACAAAGTTGGTTCAAACAGAATACCTTTGAGTAAAAATACATTTGTTGGTTTCTGTGCAACTTTACCAGATGCTGAAGAAGATGGAGCAGGCGAAGAAGAAAGCAGAGGCAGTAGTGAACACAGTGGATATTTCAGAGAGGGAGAAGGTGGCTCAGCTGAAGAGGTATGTCTGCACCCCAAAACAAGAAAAATAGAATGTAAAGTGATCCTATGAAATGCATAACCTCATACGGGGTAGTTTTGGATAATTTTTTGGTCTTCTCTTTTTGGCAGTATCTACAAAAAAGCAGGTGTGGGTAAAGAGAAGCGAGAAGTCACATATGTTGTGGCTAAAAAGGGAGCTGGCAAAAAGGTGAGACGGCCCGCTGGTGTCAAAGGAGTCTTCAAGGTAGTAGACAGTCGCATGAAGAAAGACATGCGAGGAATGCAGAGGAAAGAACAACACGCTAAAGGTGGTAAAGGAAAGGGAGGCAAAGGAAGAGGAAGACCAGGCAAAGGAGGGGTGAAGAGCGGGAAAGGACGGAAAGGAAAATAAACTGTTCCAGTCATCTCACCTTCACGTCTGAGGGAAAAATGTGACCTGTTGTCATGTAACAGGTGAACTACGTGGACTGCCACAGCTCTGATAGAGAAGCCAAGGCGTAAAAGATCATCTGTCAGCAACTTGGGGATAATATTTCTTAAACCCATCCACTTGCAATCATTTCTAGGAGTATTTACATGTTGGTGTTTTGCAAACGTCTTTCTGAAGATGTATCCTATATGCCGGTAATGCCTTGAACTCCTTGAAGAGAGTAGTTTGACTCAACTGCAGAAATGTAAATTTCAAGTAAGTCAAGTTAATATGTAACAATTTAAGTATTTCTGATAATTCTGTAAATAGATACATCTTTGGAATAAATGCTGTTAAAATGCATGATTCATTGTCTGTTCTCTGGGATTTTTAAAAAGTATTTTTCAGATCCCAGTGTTGGCCAGTTGTAGTGATGGCAGTGCAATGCTGAAGCTTTGATACGTGCTTTAAACCCTGAAAGGTCACTTTAATAATAAAAAAAATCACATTATACTTGATGTCTGAAGCACCACCTGCTTTATTGCCTGAATGAATCACCTGTGGTTTCTTGAACAAGCAGGTGATTCACCACCACAGTCTCGTCTCTGTTGGAAACAAGTACGGTACCCTTGTCTGTTGAAACTTTCTAAACAATTATCTACTCCAGCGGCATCTGTACCATGTGATCAAGTATTGTCCAAATGTTGGGAAGTAAACAAAAAAAGAAACCAGCTCAATCCAAAGTTTGGGGGGGGTGATGAATCTCATTTAAAAAAATTTTTGACTTGCCCCCATCCCACATAAGCACTGCCTGCCTGGGTTGCACAGAAATGAATTGACAAAAGGGTAGAACCAAGCTGGAAGCAGTGGTTTGTTAGACTGTTAGTGGGTACATTCAGTCTCCGAAGGAGTTAGTGGGTTATAGCCATGGTGAAAGCAAACCTTCACCACATAACCCTTGGGTGTGGTGTTAAAGCATTAATTTGTTGTCCTGGTGTCATGACTTCTATCTTCATAATGTTGAAAACCTCTGCCTTTGACGCAGTCAGTGTATCAGGCGTCAGACCAAGTCTTTGAGATTCCTTTGCAACCTCTTCTGCTCGCACACAAGCACTCTGGAATCTATAAAGAGGGTCAATATGACAGTAGCACTCGCTTACGGCCACACCGCCCTGAACACACCTGATCTTGTCTGACCTCGGAAGTGAAGCAAGGTTGGACCTTGTCAGTACTTGGACTGGGTGCTGTAAGCTTTTTTTTTTTTTTTAAATTTAAGTTTTTATTGTTTTTTACAACATACACAAAGACAATAACATAACAAAAAGGTCCAAACCAAACAAGCATTACAATGTCCCATTACCCACAATTTCCCCCTACGCCCCCTTGACACCTCAAGCCTATAATATTATCACACAAAAAAAAACAAAAACAAAACAATGGTAAGACGTGGAGATAAAACAGCTGTACACAAACACTCAATCATGTGTTTCTCATGTGAACCCAAAAGTCATCCCAAATAATTCGTTTCCCATCATTCAGCCTTTCTAA
>JAQQZY010000020.1:39829761-39843935 GCA_030068375.1 Ostorhinchus rueppellii
TGGGAGGAAACCGGAGTACCCAGAGAAAACCCACGCAGACACGGGGAGAACATGCAAACTCCACACAGAAAGGTCCCCAAGGTCCACCCGGGAATCGAATCCTTCTTGTTGTGAGGCACGAGTGCTACCATGCCCTCCAGCAACCATATTCGCTCAAATTGTTGGTCTAAACAAGTACTGTAACATCCCATTAAGGAATCATAGCCAAAATATTTAATAAAAACATGAATTTATCATCATTGACAAAGTAAAAAGGTGAAGAAAAATATAGCAATTATTCAACATTTGGAAAAAATGCCAAAAAAAAAGCTGTTCCTCAAGGAAAGTGCAAATATTTAGTATACCATAGTTTTCTTAGAATATGAGAGTACATGAGGAAAAAAAGAAACTGATATAATTTTTAAATTTTGGTTCTAAAAGACATTAATTCATGATAATGTAGTGAGAATCCAAAAAACTAACAGAGTGAGTTGTTTGTTCAGTGTGATGCACCAAAATAATAATCAAAGTTTTAAAGATATTGATAAAAAAATATATATATATATTATTAGTCTTTGGCCACATATGTTTCATTACTACATTTAATACACATCTTTCTGCTGTTTTTTTTTTTTTCAATTAATAACATTCAAAATCATTATAGTATTTGATTATTATGAATTATAAGATTAGACACGGGCATGTATTTTGAACATTTATTTACACGTTGACAGTTACATTCTGAATTTATGGTGTACATTCATTTACAACCTTTACTGTTCTTCCTTTACAGTGTATTCTCATATATTTTCTTATATATTCAACTGTATTTCAGGTACAAATTAAATAAACTGTTTTATAAACCAGAGATATCACTCTTTCAGGTTGAGTAATCAAAAATATTGTTTTCGAGAAAAAAGAAATTGACCCTGATGTTGACTTTCACTTGGCCAGGCCTGCATGTCATGACTTTACTCAGGCTGATCCACCAGAGAGCTCTCTCTGTAACCTCACACAGTTCCCATTTCATACCTATCTGGTAAATCTCAGATTATGCTCAGTCAGTTCTGTAAAAGAGGTCTCTACACAATCTTGAACAGTTTTCATTCTAGTCATGTCAGATAAATGCTTTTTAGCTTTACAAAAGAGATCTCAAAAAAGACTGAAATAATGCTCAGATTTGCTCAATTTATGCATCTAATATTTTCATTGGCTTATTAATTACACATGTCTCCAAGTTCATATTTACATGCTTAAGTAACTATGTTTGACCAACCAGTAAAATAACAGGTATCAACCAATTTGTTCCTACAAGTTTTTATACAAGTAAATTTAAGATTTTTTTAAGCCTACTTAGAACATAATTTAATAACCATTTCACAGCCTATTTCATGGCCATACTGACAGAAATCTGTGAGTGCTGGGCTGAATGTTCCATGAACATTTCTTACTGAGGGCTGCAAAATTAGCAATAACTGGATCCTAATTACAGTATAAATTGTCAGGTTGGAACAGATGGAACTGAGTGGGACCAATGTTATTTTCTTTGGAGCTTGGACATTTCCCAGACACATTTAAACATAATAAAGCAAACAATTTTACAATTTGCAACATAATTTAAGACTTACAAAATCAAATCTGTTACCTTGTAAAGACTTTTTTAATGTACTAAATGCAGTTTTGTAAATTTAAGACCTTTCAGACTTTTTAACATCCCACAGCAACCCTGTACCAATAAAAACTAAAATAAATTAAAAGAACCAAATGTTTTATTTCAATTTTTTACCACCTCTTTAGTATAATTCAAAAGCATTTGAATCATTCATGTTCAGTAAATGACACTGCTCTTCAACTTTTGTAATCCCTCTCAAGTGTGTTGGCAAAATGTGCAGCAAACACAACACCAGGCATTGAAGACAAATCTATGAACCCTACTGTCCCCAAAATATTCTCAAGTGCTACAAGCTGTCTTTTTGACCGGTGTTTCTAACAAACTAACAATGTGGAAACAAGTACCACCTCTTACAGCATCATGCAGAAGTGTTATTCCTGTACATGAGAATTCATTCACAAAGGCGAATTGTATCTTTGGGGACTCATGAGTTTCTTTGTAGAGACAAAAGAATTTGATCTGACCATACATAATCTGCCTCCAATCACAAAATGCGATACTGTAATTGTTCCGTCTTTTTGCCTTCACATACCGTAGATACATCTGCCTATTTGAGCTCTACTAAAAGCAGTAACCACATTACTATGTAGGTTGAGACCAAATAACTTTTCTTAAGTAGAGAGATTGTTTGGTTCTAAACTAAGATTGTAAGATGCATGGAGCAGTGTCACTCTGTTTAGCCAGACACAAACTGGAATTTTTCATTTTGACAAAGAATTCACCAGCTGCATTATCTAGCCTTATGGTTTGTGCAATACTTGGGAGAGACTGTATAAGCTTGACACCACTAACCATCTGATCACCTGAATATTTTGTGTACCATGAATGAGAAAAGGTAAATGTCCATTTTGGTCTTCAAAGTGAATACAAGAGTGACTCCACAAAAGTCCCAGAGATCTGACACTGTCTACTAAGTGCACAAGTTAGTGTACATTGACTGTTAAGTATCGTTCATTACAAAGCCGACCCATAGAGAATAGAAATTCCACTATTGTTTTTCTGCATGATCTATATATGCATGAGTTATTGACTCCATCAGAAGGATGAATATAGCTTCACTAAGAAGTAGAAAGTGGTTGTAGTATAGACCTCCAAGAATCTGACAGAACACAATAGGTGCAAAGAACAACAAAATAGACTGATACTCTGAAGCTTTAAAATACCTTCTGTTAGAAGACACAGAGCAGGGATATCATGTCATAGAGGGCGGTTGAATTTCATTCGTCTGTCAATTTCATGTACTGACTTGGCTTTACTAAAGGGAGCTCAAGAGAATTCTGAGGAGACCCATAGAAACATTAACACACACATGATTCCCAGTAGTACAGCGTGCATGTAAACAATGCATGTGCCAGCAATCAAGTCATAACTCTCTAGTCTACTGAGCAAAGTAGGGTCTTTTACTCCATGGACGGTGCTTTTACTGTAATACGCCACCTTGGCATCATCTACAAACCCCTTATGGGTATGAGGGGGACCTTTTGAATCTGTTGCTTGAAAGGGAAAGGCATGCACATGCCCCTTTTCTCCAGTCTTTACTGTCTGACCTGGCAGTTTACATTTCACACACCCAAAGATGACAGTGGTTAGGACTTTGCATATGAAAGGCTCAGGGACTCCAGCAAACTGAACAAGGATGCCATCTTTTTCAATTTTGTTATGAGTGTCACAGTGGTTTAAGGAATGTTAGCATAGATGGTTTTAAAGAATGTTAGCTTAGATGGCTTTGAACCCCCAAACCATACATCTGCAAATATCATCGTTTCATGTTTAGTACATTCAACAAAACTAAGTTCATTTGTGATGCAATAAAAGGGCCAAACACAGAATTTAAATGACTTGAATATGGGTATTCCATCTATGTTCCACATTAAAAAGATGTTTCTTGAATCACTTTGTGGTCCATCACAACTTGTAAAATTCCAATACACTTCTCTGTCATATATATCTTCAATTGTGTTGCAAAACTTTTTTGTCAGATGAACCTGAATTTTAGCTTTTTTTCAAACAGTGACTTGATTTGTGTTTCAATAGGAACCTCAGTGAAATATGAAGTGGACCCCTCTGTTAACCCACTTGCTTCATAAGCTTGGCACTGGGTGTCATCACTTTGAAGAGACATAAAACAAGTATTGCAATACTTATGCAAAAGAAAATCAGAATCTGAATTACAAAATTATCAAAATTTCTTAAAGGTACAGTGTGTAACTCCCCTGAATACCTGAATAAATGCAAAGACAGTGCAATTTCTTTGTTCCGGTGTTGCACTCACCTATTAGCTGGCACTTTGGGACAAAAAGCCTTGGCAGAAGCTTTCAAATATTCATTTCTACAAGCTGCCAAACTGGTGAGCACCTCAGTTTTTTTTATCATTACTTCTATTGAGGGCTGAGGTAAGTGCAGAAAAATAAAAACATTCATGACTAGAAAGTGAAAAGGTTTAACATGTCATTTGTCACATGGATGTCTTAAAAGAACATGATTTTGGTTATTCTAGTTCTATTGGTTTTTGTGATAAGATGATTCTAGTCATTCATTTAGCTGTCATTTGCTGTTAACAGATTTAATTAATTAATTTGGAATTAATATCTCTACTGTTACGTCCTTTCAGGGATTCAGTGTTTGTGCCTATGCCAAGTTTGTTTTCAAAGAAAAGGCCATATTTCCTGGGTTGTTTAACACATTTTGATTTAAAAACCACCAAATAAAAGCTGGAATTCTGAACTTTTGTGTTATATTCATCATTTTATCTGAAACCCAAATATATATATATATATACAGAGAGAGAGAGAGAGAGAGAGAGAGAGTCAGATAGACAGAATCTCTGACTTACAGAGAGTTCAGCGCAAGAGTTGATGTTTGTAGAATAGCATCTTACTATATGTTTGTGTTTTTTCCACAAGAAGACTAATTTATGTTGTGTATGCCTAAATTCATGTTGTGTTGTTTATGCCTGAATATAATTGTTACATGTGATCTGTGACGCTGCTTAATTCCTGTAGTCTATATATGAAGTTAATATCTCATCAATAAAAGTTTCGTTACTTGAGTCATTAATAACAACGGATCCCACTGAGCGGACGCTGAGACCGAATGCTTTATCCAAATCTGGTTGGACGCACACATCCAGCCAATGCTCGATAGAACACAAAAATGCTGAGGTGTTTAAACAGATGAGTTTCCAGCTGGAGGAGAACAGCTTCCACAGATCTGTGGGACAGCCAACAGAGTTAAGACGCTGTGTTTCCAGTATCTGCAGGTTAAAGCGTTGGTCCAGTGTTCTGGTTCCTTGGGTGAAAAAGTAGATCACTTCCCATGGTATGAGGACCTCGACTGCATCGCCCGGTTTATATTTTATGACTTTCAAACCTACTTTGCAAGATATGTATGGGCAATATATTTGTCAGGTGCAGTGACGTGTAGTGAGGTCTGTGCCAAGTGAGGCACTGACTTTTTACCAAAATCAGATTTTAAAATATATACACCAAATATTTGCTAAATACCTTCTTGCTGTGAGGCACGAGTGCTAACCACTGTTGCCCAGTTTTAACAGTGAACCTCAAATCTTTAGCCGAATACTAAAATTATCATGGAGCCTATTTACATGCACACCAAATAACTGACATGTATTGGATATCCAGAGTTATCTGATCCCCCAGTCATCAAACATCCCAAATTAAATGCTTCAGTTCAGGTCAGATATCTTCCAGGGTACGACTGATGTGAGTGACTCACTTTTGTTTTCTGCAGAGCCTGATGGTTGACCCACTGAATGACATGACCTATTCATTTGCATGAGGTATTTTACAATAAGCAAAGACAGGTTGTGAAAAGATGTTTTAAAAGGAAAATCTACTCGCTTCAGAGAAATTTAGGTGTGCATATTGGATTCACTGCTTTCTAATATAGATCTGATACACTATATTGCCAAAAGTATTCACTCACCTGCCTTGACTCGCATATGAAGTTGAGTGACATCTCATTCTTAATCACCAGGGTTTAATACGACGTTGGTCCACCCTTTGCAGGTCTAACAGTTACAACTTTTCTGGGGAGGCTTTTCACAAGGTTTAGAAGTGTGTTTATGGGAATTTTTGACCATTCCTCTGGAAGCGCATTTGTGAGATCACACTGATGTTGGACAAGACTGCCTAGCTCTCACTCTCTGCTCCAATTCATCCCAAAGGTGTTCTGTTGGGTTGAGGTCGGGATTCTGTGCAGACCAGTCAAGTTCATTAACACCAGACTCTTTCTTCCATGTCTTTATGGACATTGCTTTGTGCACTGGTGCACAGTCATGTTGGAACAGGAAGGGGGCAAAATTGGGAGCATAGAATGGTCCAAAATCTCTTTTGAGTCTTGAGATCTTGGACAATTCCATGCTCCCAATTTTGTGGGAACAGTTTGGGGATGGCCCCTTCCTGTCCTTCACAATGTTTAGTAGTTTCATCACATTTTGTTTTCTTCACAACTTGAGCCACTTATGTATGATCCACCATCTTCCACTACTTTCACACAACTTACTAGTTTCAGTGAGACTTCACTCTTATTCAGTGTTTGGATTTCCTCTTATCTTTTGATCAGAGGTTACAGAGGGGCTATTGTGCCATCCTTTCCTACCATCAGCTGTCATTACAACCAATGGAGATGCCTGTCCCAGTCTGCAGGCGGCTGCTTTGATTTTTGGGACATTGTAAAACGCTTACCGTAAAAAAATCTTAATGTAGTTTAATGCCCCAGAACAGTGATCAAACATCACCAAAGTTCATGTGGACATCTCTAGTTATGCCCACTTTCACCTCTGCAAAAATCACAATGAAAATCCCAGAATTATGGATGCTGGCCACGTTGAGCCTTTTCCTCTCCATAGGCACAAAAAATAAACATAGTTAAATATTAGAGGATTGTTTTTTTGTCATTAATTCATTCATTCATCTTCTGAACCGCAGGGGGTCACAGAGGTGCTATCCCAGCATTAGAGATGTGCATGCGTAATTTGGTGATGCTTGATCACTTTTTTCAGACATTTAGCTACGTTAAGCTTGTTTCTATTTAGCATTTTAGAATATCCAGAAGAAGATGCAGAGAAGATAGAGGAGTTGTTGGGTTTGGCCATGGATTCAGAGATGGCACCTCAACAAACAGTATACAGAGACTCTGTATGCATTACTACCTTCTAATTATTTTTCCATGGGTAACAGAATAAAGTAATAAGGTAGAAGTTAAAGGAACATTGATATATGAACAAATGTGATTAAAGTTTGACCCAGCATGTACTTTATGTGTTTGGGATCATGCACTGTCCATGGTGCTGAAATTCACATTCCTATATATGTGCAGGGAAACTGACCAGCATTGTTAAACATAATACAAATTAGAAATGATAGTAAGACATCAAATAAGAATAAAACACAGATACACAGGAATATTAGAGGGAACTGAACGTTAAAAACACTAACTGTCCCTCACCAAGTGCCTAACCCTTACTGTCTGTCACGCACATTCTCTCCATCACCCTGATCATCATCACCCTGTGGATTCTACATTATCTCCCTCCAGGTTTTGTGTTCTTCATATTTCTTTTTCTGTTAATAAAACACTTTCCCTTCAGCACCGTGTGTTTGAGTCCAGTCATTCACTGTGTCTTGACAATTTGTATATAACCCCCTCTAAGAACATCATGAATGCAACACAAATGTCGAACCACTGCTTATATATACACCTCACGTCCACCTTAAGAACACCATGCAAATCTGTGTCTGTATGTCTGTTTGCATGAATGCCATAAGGGGCCCCTAATAACAACATAATGTGTTCTTGTCGTCTACTTGCAAGCTACTTGCAGCTCTCGCAGGAACATAGGGTTCTGGAATGGCCTCCTGATCCACAAACACTGTGCATTGTTCTTAGGTTGTTCCTAAGATACTTAGGGCACCTTACGAAAGGGGATTTCGTAGCTCGTTTGTGGAAAATCTTGCACAAAATCATTCATCTGGCTACAAACTTAGGAATGGTCTACAAACTCTTCATTCTTATAGGACCACCTTGAAAAGGTTGTATGAAATGGTCCATAAATCGTTCGCACAGTTTTTGTAACAGCATTTGTGACTTAACCTTAAGTTCAGTTCTTTTACAAAATATAATCAAATGCTCAGAATCACATACATTTCTTATGACCACAGGACTACATAAAAAAAACATAATTATTTAAGAATTACTCAGGGCTTAATCTGAGCCAGATCCAGCCAGATCAGGATCTGGTACCTCCAATGTTGGACCTGGCACCTCTGTGAAAAAATAAATACCCTAAATAAAAAAAAATAAAAATATGAATTTTTATCAGTCTGGTTGATCTTTATTCCCCATCAAAGTTACACGAAAATCTTGTTCACAGATGCATTTTAGGGCAAATTTTAAGGGAAACATGGATGTAACAGGGACAGTCTAGAACACTTAAAGTAATGTAAAAAAAAAAAAAAAAAAACCTTAAAAAAGCTTAATTTCCCTGTTACGTGCTAGGCCGCCGAGGGTGTTGTTTGTTTTTATTTGTTCAGTTTTCCTTCTCCCTTCTACTATGCAGGTAATGTCCTAATTGATTCCCACCTGGGCAGGCCGTGCAGCCTGCGATTGGACCCTGCAGGATCAAATCAGCCAGTCAGATGTCAGAAGAACATTGAAAAGACTCCACCCCCTCTTCTTCTCCATTCATTACTGACTACTGCTGATTAGACTGCTGCCATGTTTGTCTCTGTTGTGAGTTGATTTTCTTTTTAAGGCCATTAGGTGTGAGGTTCAGGACCTTAGGTGAGCTTGGGACGCCCTGTACATTTTTACACTCTCACAGTTGTAATCTTTTGTTAAGCACACTAGGTTTATTGGTTTGTGCCACCTGTGCAAGTTTTATAAAAGCCTTTTTTTTTTTAAAGATAAGAATAGGTATTACTTTCTTTTGTTTGGTTTCCATAATCTCCATGTTCAGTTAGGCCCTGTTTGTTTTATTAATTTCATTAATTTGGCACAACCAGCCCGGTACTGGCCTCCACCCACATTTTCTGGTGATGTGTTTTTGTTCGCAGCCTGTGTTTAAGTTTGGAAAAAAAAAAAAAAAAAGGAACTATTGTTGACTTATTCACTGGTGACTGTCTGGTTATTGTCCAGCTATCTGTGACGTAACAGTCCCAAAACTGTGATCAGTTATCACTACCTATTGTGTGGACATCTCTGGTCATGTCCACATTAACCTCTGCAAAAATCTAAATGAAAATCCCAATATTATGGATACTGTCTGCATTAAGCCTTATTTTTCTGTTAATAAAACACTTTCTCTTCAGCACCGCTTATTTGAATCCAGTCATTCCCTCCGTCTTGACAATTTCTATATAAGAGACAGACAGACAGACAATTCATTAAATAGATTTGGTGATGACTGTTGACAGTTTTCAGACATTAAACTATGTTAAGCTTTTTTACATTAAATGTTTTGTACTGGCCCTGTTACCTTCATTCCTATTTTGAGTTGCTGGAAATTAAGCACTGAAATTACACAATTCATTTATTTAATTGCTAATTTATTTAAATATGCATTAACTTTATGAACTCTATACCCCACAGAGTTACGATACAAAACTATTAATTACATTTGAACCATTTATTTCTTTAGTCTTCAAAACACCTCATTCTGAGGCCTTTCTTGTGGTCTTCATGGTGAAATTTGACAGTTAGTTTTCCCCTCCCTAACAAGAGGTACAAGGTCAGATAACGTAATGATGCATAGCTTGTGAGGGTGATGACCCTTGGGGACAGTGTGGTGGTGGTTGAGTGATAATTATTGGTTTTTATGTTGATAATAAAGCCAGCTGAAACAGATGTGTCATATCTGTAATCTTCCTTTTTCTGTAGTTTTGTTTCTTTCTCACTTACCTGCTCCAGTCTCTGTCTTCTTTGTTTCTCTGCTCTGTCTTGCCTCTGAACTCTGACCTAATTACTGATTCTGTTCACCTGTGCACACTCCTGTTTCTCATCAGTCACACACTACATAAGCCCAGCTCTCCCGGTCACTTGCCGCCAGTTTGTTGTGTTCCGCCCTGCAAATCAGCGTTATTTCCGGCTTGGTATCATGGTGCTCGACTTGTTTCTGTCCCTGGTTCTGGTTTCCTGTCTCCTGCCTCTGACCCATTTCTGCCCGACCCAGATTCCTGTCTCTGTCCTGTTCATCCAACCCGCCCTTCGCCAGACCTACGAGAGTCAGTCTAAGCCCCGGTTCCGGACCTGCCTTTCTCCCATGGACGCAGCCTTCAGCCTGACCTGCACTGGACCTCCTGGCACCGAACTCTGGACCGGCCTCGACCTTCATTGGACTCTCTGGTATTGGACCGTCCCCAACTCAGCCTCCAGCCCGGACCCTTCTGGACCTCCCGGTACTGACCCTCAGACCGTCCCCAACCCTAGTCTCCAGCCTGGACCCCTCTGGACCTCCCGGTACTGACCCTCGGACCATCCCCGACCTACATGGAACCAAGTCTGTTTCCAGGAACACCCTGAAAAGTGTGCACCCTCCGGTACTGGAGAGGATTCCTGTGTTCCTTTATTATTCCCTTATCTGTACTGTGCTTACTGAAGATTCAGTAAAAACCTTAAACTATACCTGTCTGTTGTGGTTCTGCGATTGGGTTCATATCCTGAACATTACAAGATGAGTCCAATTTGACCACAAATAGTAAAATAGGATGCATTAATTTTGTGGGTTCAGATTTTGTGGGGTGGGAAAAGCACAGGAAAACTATTGAGAATATTGTTGTATAACGGTGGACATTCTCTGCCAGATGAAAATCAAATTTACCTCTGCCAAGGAGGTTGTTTTTGCTGGCGTTTATCTGTTTGTGTTCAAAATAACTTGAAAAGTTCTGAACGGGGTTTAATAACATTTTCAGGAATTCCTAGAAATGGGATGAGGGACAAGTGATTCAATTTTGGTGGTGAACCGGATCACCGTATGGATCCAGAAATGTTTTTAAAGGTTTCTTTATCATTAGGAGATAGGGCATGATGGCACTGATCTGCCTATGAGGTTATTCAGTGCTATCTAGTGGAGGTAAGTACAAACTACCTTGGTAGAGGTCTGCGCTCCCTGAGTGCTTTTCTAGTTTACACCTGTTACTCCCCATCCTCCTCATTACCATCCAGCAAACTGGATGTTGGCAAAGTAGTTGTGTTCCTGAAAACATTTATGCAGGCATCATTTCAGGGAAAGAGACACAATAGACCCCATACACCATACATTTTCAAAGCCTCTACCCTCAGGATGTCACCTACAATAATTTCTGTCTTGCCCCACCCCCTCCTTTTTTGAAGCCCATGCATATGCTTTAAAAAAAAACCCAAAAAAACCCCAAAACAATAAACAGGTCTATGTCTAATGCACAAGGCCTATGGCATGAAGGGAAAAGTAATAGGCCTAACGCCCTTAAACCAGCACACAACCTCGGAATATCAGTAAACACAAGTTGAGACCGACCCCACTCACACTCCCTTTTGATTGGTCATTGGGTGCTGGTGATGTGGGTGTTTGGCCAATATATTTGGGCCTATGGCATGGAGGGAAATCACTAAACCACAACTTTCCTGACAGCCACATGCCATAAGGATATCACAAATTATAAGATGAGCTCCCTCCACAAATTCTCCATATGATTTAGGTCAGGACTTCGACTGGGTCATGTCTTTGAACCACTACTGCAATACCTTGGTGATGCGCTTGGAGTCAGGGTCCTGCTGGGACATCCAATCAGGACCAATGTGGAGTTTCTCGGCAGACACTTTCATGTTGTCTTCTAGGATATTGATATAATTTTCCTTTTTCTTGATGAAAGAGATTAAAGGCAGATTTACTCAACCCAATGGCCACTAATTGTCACACTTCACTGTGCCTGCCAGTCTGCTTTCTCCAGTCTGTGTGCACCTTACCCCAGTGTTCACAAGTGCCACAGATTTCCTCCCATCCTATTCTACATTCCCTGAGCTTCTTCTCTGACCCCTGCTGCAGCCAAGGTATTCATCCAGAGCATCTGGGTCCAGTGCCTTTTGAGTTACAGCAGCTGACTTCAGGCTCAGAGCTGTGGCTTCCCTTTGGCTGACTTGACCCCAGTTGCCACACTCAGATCAGGCCAAAAGAGGGGTCCCATCTTCACCTAAAGCCAACCATCTATCCACCCTAGGCACTTTTTCCTGATGCTCTGTATCTTGACTAGGTTCTTGGTGCCACTGGCAGAAAAGCAACCCCATAGCATTATGTTGCCACCACTATGCTTGATGGTTGGGACTGTGCTCGATTCTGATTCCATTATCTTCTTCTCCTTTCGGCTTTTCCCTTCAGGGATCGCCACAGCGAATCGGTTGCCTCCTTCTAACCCTGTCTTCTGCATCCTCTTCTCTCACACCAACTACCTTCATGTCCTCTTTCACTGTATCCATAAACCTCCTCTTTGGTCTTCCTCTAGGCCTCCTGCTTGGCAGTTCCGAACTCAGTATTCTTCTACCAATATATTCACTATCTCTCCTCTGGACATGTCTGAACCGTCTGAGCCTGACCTCTCTGACTTTATCTCCAAAACCTCTAACATGTGCTGTCCCTCTGATGTACTCATTCCTGATCCTATCCATCCTAGTCACTCCCAAAGAGAACCTCAGCATCTTCATCTCTGCTACCTCCAGCTCTGCCTCCTGTCTTATCCTCAGTGACACTGTCTCTAGAACAAACAACATGGCTGGTCTCACCACAGTTTTGTACACCTTTCCTTTCATTTTAGCTGAAACTCTTCGATCACACATCACACCTGACACTTTTCTCCACCTGTTCCAGCCTGCCCGTGCACGCTTCTTCACCTCTTTTTTTACACTCCATTGCTCTGGACTGTTGACCCTAAGTACTTAAAATCCTCCACCTTCTTTATCTTTTTTCCCTGTAACCTCACTCTTCCACTTGGGTCCCTCTCATTCACACACATGTACTCTGTCTTGCTGCAGCTAACTTTCATTCCTCTCCTTTCCAGGGCAAACCTTCCCCTCTCAAGCTTCTCCTCCACCTGTTCCCTGCTCTCACTACAGATCACAATGCCATCTGCAAACATCATAGTCCATGGATATTCCTCTAAAAACCTCGTCTGTCAGCCTCTCCATCACCATAGCGAACAAGAAGGGGCTATGAGCTGATCCCTGATGCAGTCCCACCTCCACTTTGAATTCCTCTGTCACACCTCACCGTCTTACAGTCCTCATACATGTCCTGCACCACTCTAACATACGTCCCTGCCACTCCAGACTTCCTCATGCAATACCACAGTTCCTCTCTGGGCACGTTGTCACAAGCTTTCTCCAGATCTACAAAGACACAATGCAGCTCCCTCTGACCTTCTTTGTACTTCTCTATCAATATCCTCAAAGCAAACATTGCATCTGTAGTACTCTTTTTTTTTTTTTTTGCCATGAAACCATACTGCTGCTCACAAATGTTCACTTCTGTCCTTAGTCTATTTTTTTTTTTCTTTTTTTAAACTTTAAAATCCTGACAGCAGAATGGTAGTCTGGCTGCCTTTTAGTGCTAAACAAATTTTGCTTTGCCAAAGGAAGCTTCTGTCCTTAGTCTAGCTTCAACTACTCTTTCCCATAACTTCATTGTATGGCTCATCAGCTTTATTCCTCTGTAGTTACCACAACTCTGCACATCTCTCTTGTTCTTAAAAATGGGCACCTGCACACTTCTCCTCCATTCCTCAGGAATCTTCTCACTATCTAAGATCCTGTTGAGTAACCCAGTCAGAAACTCTACTACCACCTCTCCTTGACACTTTCCACACCTCTACAGGTATATCATCAGGAGCAACTGCCTTTCCACTCTTCAATCATCAGGACCAACTGCCTTTCCACTCTTCAAGATTCTGATACCATTATCAATTGTGCTTATTGATCCAATTCCTTATTGATTCTCATTGGGTGAGGGAATAAAAGACTATGAATGGGTGTCTTTGCATCAACTGTGTTTTATATTTCAAATCATAACTTCATAAAGAATAGAAGACATGAGAGTAATTGTTCTTTAATTACACTGACCAAAAATATAAACGCAACACCTCTGACACCTCTAACCTTTTATGAGGCCAGCATTATTGTTTTGGAAACAGTGCTGGTATGTACATACACTGAACAAAAATATGAACACAACGCTTTTGTTTTTGCTCCCATTTTTCACAAGCTGAACTCAACCATGTAAAGGTTTTTCTACGTACACAAAAGACCTATTTCTGTCAAATATTGTTCACAAATCTGTCAAAATCTGTACAAGTGAGTACTTCTTCTTTGCCAAAATCATCCATCCACCTCACGGGTGTGGCATATCAAGATGCTGATTAGACAGCATGATTATTGCATAGGCGTGCCTTAGGCAAGGGCATTTGAGTATCTATCTATCTATCTATCTATCTATCTATCTATCTATCTATCTATCTATCTATCTATCTATCTATCTATC
>JAQQZY010000020.1:39985580-39998021 GCA_030068375.1 Ostorhinchus rueppellii
AACTTGAAATTTCTTTCGTTAGTAGAGTCAATATTTTACCATAAAGGATTTTCGTAACTTGGAAATTTCGTAGGTAGTCGTTCGTAAGTAGAGGTACCACTGTATCTGTGTATCTGCTGTTCAATCAAGACAGCTACCAGTAAATGTGACTCTGTCAGAGTAAAAAGGCGGGCTCTAACTTCTGAATCTGGTAAAAAGGGAGGGGTCCTTTGCTAAGACCCAACCTATTTTTGAGCAAATAAAAACGGACTCCTGAGGCTAATGATTCAGTTGTCTCTGCAGTAAAAACTCAGTGTTTATTTTGTGTATGCTTCAGAACTTTGACGAAGCTGCAGATACATGAACTCAGAGACCGAGGACATCTACCACCTGCAGCCCTGAGGATTTTACACAACAGTATGAAATACGCCTAAATATCATTAAGAAAGCAGATTAAAGTCACAGTTAATAATAGAATATGACAAAGGTTTTAAGGCCCAGTCTGTTGAAATGACGGACAGTGAGAAAACCGACAGCAGTGTCTGCTCTAACCTGATCCGGGGAGCGGTTCGTCCAGTTTAACCACCTCTGCTTCCAGTCTGGACCCACCATGTCTTTGATCACTGACTCCGCTGCAGAGAAACAGAACAGCCTTACCAAGGACAATACCTTCCATTATCTTCACTGCCAAATGATCTACATTTATGAGCCTTTTTTTTTTTTTAACAGTTTTCACAGCTCTCTCAAGAAACCTACTGTCTTTGAGGCGGGATTGTAAGGTTTCCTCCATGAATTGGATCGCAGCATCCCACTGAGGTTTGTCTGTGATAGAGCGGTCCTCCAGAGCGTTGTGCTGGATTACTCTCTGACAGGGACAGAAGTAAACCACATGAGGTGCAAAGCCATTCAAAAAGAGTCAGACCAACCATGAAACACATGCATCTGTTTGAAATGAACGACTGACGGATACATGACGCGTGTTCAAGCATTAGCCTTCAACCACCCAAAGCAAAACAGCATGATCCTTAAAGGGGACTGATGTGCCTTGTGCCACAACTTTTTGGAAACAACTGTTGCACTATGGGAGCATCATTGTAGCAATATTATTAGTGTGTGTGTACTTGAATCTGTCTGTCCGCAGTCAGAGTTGTGTGTCTGTATCTAAATCTGTGCGTGTGCAGTGGGATTTGCAAATCTGTAAATGAATCTGTAAATACATACAGACACGAATGTGTCAAAGTCAAAGTATTTTCCCTCCCAAACCCACAAACACAGACAGATCATTGGTTCCTGGTCCAGCAGCTTCTCCATTGGCTCTGTTTACACATGGGATTTTTGCTTCACTTCTGCTGTGACAGATTTGTCTGTGGAACGTGGGGTTCTGGTGCCCTGAGCTCAGGCTCACAGGCTCCCTCACTCTGGCAGCGTTCCACTTTGCTCGCTCTGTACCTGACATGAGTTGTGCTGACAAGGTTCACCAACCGCCACTAAAAATCGAAGAATAAGAATAAGAATATGGGGCTGTTACTGTAGCAACCACCACTAAGAACAGTAATGTCACATACCCTTAAAATAGCGCCAACTGGTGTGTGTCGGGTGAATTACTGCCAATGTAAAGAGCGAGCAAAGTGGAACGCTGCCGGAATGAGGGAGCCTGTGAGCCTGAGCTCAGGGCCCCTGAACACCATGTTCCACACACAAATCTGTCACAGCAGAAGTGAAGCAAAAATCACATGTGTCAATGGAGAGCCAATGGAGAAGCTGCTGGACCAGGAACCAATGATCTGTCTGTGTTTGTGGGTCTGGGAGGAAAATACTTTGACTTTTGACACTTTTGTGTCTCTGCGTGTATTTACAGATTCCTTTACACATTTGCAAATCCAACTGCACACACACAGATTTAGATACAGACACACTAATAATATTACTACAATAATTCCCTCATAGTGCACGTTCTCTCCACACTGTTCGACTGCTAGAATATCTCTGTTGTGTGTACCAGGCTGTCCATGGCCCTCTCATTCCACTTGTGCCTCTTGATGCCCTCGTCTTTAACGGCCTCCTTCAGCTTGTCAAAAATGTCGTCCTGGTCTTTGCCTTTGTACTCAGCCATGAAGCGGGCAAACTCCTCCTGCAGTGTCTCCCAGGCAACCTGAAGGGGGACAAAGTTTAGTGCAGAAAAGGAGCCGTCAGATTAATACTACACCCTTTAAAAATTATTATAATCCATGTATGTGTGAAGAAGTAGTTCAACAAACAATCGAGGAATGTAACGGTCAAAAACAAATCTAAAGCTAAGTGCAAAATCATGCGACAATTCATATTTTAATTATAAAAACAGGTACACCTAAAAGACAGGATGCAAACATGTCAGTGAAGAATGTGACTGAAATTAAGATCAGCTGCATAAAACATAAATAAATACAAATTAATATCCGCTGCAGGGACAGAATCGGATGTACCTCCAGTGCTTTGTGTGGAAGCTGCTTGTCAGTCCACTGCTTGAGTTTAATATCTATGGTGGTGTTAAAGGTTCCAGAGTCCATTGTTTGAGCAGCAGGCAGGTAGATATTCTCGATCACATGGGTGGAAACACGTTCCCACAGCTTCTTCTGCAGGATGGCCTCCCTGGAGGAGAGATACGAAAGAGATACATCAAGGAAAAGATACATCAATTTCAGATTAAAAGTCAGATAAGCCTTACATTTGTACCTCAGTCTGGATTCGCCCGCCATTACCGTCAGTATCTACGTTCTGTCAGTGCTGGTGTCTAATCATGTTAACAAAGACACAGGCTGAGCTTGAACGTTTTAGAATTTTTATCACCTTTAACACATTCTGAATTTGGAAACTGAACAAGAAGCTTTAAAAAATGTGTTTTGATAGGTTTCTATAAACTGAATTTAACGCTTTCATGCATGATGTTCACATTTGCGAACACATAGTTTCAGCTCAGTTTTTAAAGTGTTATCAAGGCAATATTCTCCAAAGCACATGGGGGCAGTTTGTATAGACCCTCAACAACACAGTGAAAAAAAAGTATCATCTTAGTTTTAGAATTTGGACTGCTCTATGATCTAATAAAATTAACCTTCTAAGACCCAGCTATGGATTTTCTGTCCTTGGTTGTGAACAAGTTTTACAGCTTTATTAAAAAACAAACAAACAAACAAAACTGTGCACCACAAAGGACTGGCGATAAAATTTTTAAAAATGCATCTGAAAAAACTGCTGCATCATAATGTTTCCAATATAGGCAATTATTTAACTTAAAAAAAAAAGCCAAAACTTTGAAAAATTGAGTATCTGCTTAATAAAACCATACTTTACAAAAATTTAATTCATAATGAATAAAAACTCAAAATGCATTTCAACTTTAGCCTAATTTTAGTAATAAAATCTATCTAAAAAAAATCTAGATACTTTTTTTTTCATAATTTATGCATGAAAGGGTTAAGACCTTTTACAGATGACTTAGAACAGAATTTAATGGCCATTGCAGAGCCATACTGGCAAAAACTCTGACTCCTAAAATTTAGGAACATTTATTTATTGACTAATGCCTGGACTGTAGAGTTAGCAATGATTGGTTCCTAATTTCAATATAAAATGTTGGGTGGAACCAAGCAGACTACCGTTACTTTCTTAGCATCTTGAACATTTAACAAACACATTTAAACACAATCCAATTAACAAATTTATGACAACATCACTTAAGACCAACCACATGAAATTAAATACCTTTTAAAGACTTTTTAAGGTATTAAACGTAGCTTTGTAAATTCAGCACTTTAAGCCGTTTTTAGCAGGAACCCTGTTTAAGTCAGTCACCTCAGTGCTACTGGGGCCTTAAATCAACACCAGACAACAAGTCATTTTCTTGTGAAATGCTGCTGTCACCTGAGTCATTAGCGCTGCTGCTGCCCCTCCACCTCCACCTCCACCTGACTGCAGCTTCCAGTGCAGCTCCAGAATGACCCTGTTACAGCTAACAGCCTCTCTGCTCTCACTCTATCTCACCTCAGCAATGTGACAATGGAACAAAACCTTGCCCCAGTCCCCTGGAGAGCAGAGTGGCGCTATGCCTCTCTCATTTATCATAAATGCATGCTCATATTTCATTAAGCTCCCCCTTTGTTCAGGCTAGCACTCCTCACTGTCAATAAGCGCCATCTCCAATAGTGCTGGCTGGCTGCTGGAAGGCTAACAGGGCCACCCCTGTTCCAGTCCACGGGTCATTCATCAGACTATTGATCTAAAAGAACGGATGGCACGCACACTTGGGATAGCTGCAACAGCACATCTCATTAAGCAGGGTTATCCTCATTGAGTATGGTAGATCTACAGTATATATTCATGCACAGATAAATGCACACCTGCAGTCGAGTCTAGTTGGATGAAAAGAACTTGGCACTTATGATTGAAAGAGTGGAAACACAAGTTCAAATCCAAAGCACAGTGTAGGTAGACAGTCTGATGGCAGTACCTTTACAGCTTCTGATACTTCTACACTGATACTTCTGACCTGACGGCAGGAGAAGCACCACAAAAGCGGAACACAGACACAAAACTTCACTCAACAGGAAAAGTTTTCATCCTTGTGGAGGTTTGACGAGTTTGAAATGTGTGCATGTGGTTTTAATTTGTCCAGAAACTATTATTATTATTATTATTATTATTATTATTATTATTATTATTATTATTATTATTATTAATAATAATAATAATAATAATAGATGAAGATTCCTCTGATTTAACCCAATATTTTTAAACTATACATTAAATATCCATATTTAAGACAAACAGCTGTTTTTCTTCTGAACCTCACATGAATCTTAACTTACCAGTGTTGTGGAGTCACTTGACTTAAACTAATGACTTCATCCAATATTTCATTTTTAGCCTTTTCAAACAGCTCATTCTGCAAAGAGACAAAAAAATGTATATTTTACCATTTTCAAACCATCAAATGTCACATGACTTGCTTCTTTTGTGCTGAGACTTTTGCGGTTTGTGTTTCTCACCCGGTCCAGTTCTCTCAGACGAGGGTAGTTGTTCTTCCATTCCGTCTCCAGGTTAAACCGTGATGCTTAGATATGAGGACAGACAGGAACAAATAATGGTTTTTTGAAAGAACTCATTTTAAACATTAACTTGTAATGCACACCAAGTGGAAGCAGAAGATTTCCACATGAATGACAGCTTGTGTTTTTCTCATAAAGCTTGCACATACACAGGCATAAACACACCAAGCCTGGTGTCCCTTTCCCCAGCTCCCTATTCACACTGGAGATTAAGCTAATTGCCGGTTTGTGGGGCCACAGAGGGGCCAACGTGGAGGATGGAGGCCAGCTGTGCATGAGCTGATGGCTTTAGATCGATACACCACACAATAGGCCTGTGGGAGTTGCAGTCTCACGGCCATAAATCTCATGTTGTTAGCAATGGACCTTTGTACTTTCGCTGTACAACTTTATTATTAAAGAAGGTATAATCACAAACAACTATGGAAAAAATTAAGAAACTACTCTAAATTTCCAGACCCGGTATCAGTACCAGAAAGTAGGTTTAACAAACTTTGAAGTTAGTACAGAGATGTGAGCTAATAAACCCTGGGATGGGAAACTCAAGTTTTCACAGTATCTAATCAGAATTAGTCATTCAGCATGAAAACCAGTCATCAAAAGGAAGAATTACCTCATTTATTTAAAGGAGGAGTACAAAATATGTAAAAAATTAATAAATGTACGCATGTGCTGTGTGTGTGAAAAACCTAAACGCAGTGTAGAATACTGAGGTTAGTCTAGTGGGAAAAAACTAAAAGTGGGATTGAATACCTGATTTATTTCTATTAATCATCATTTCTGTTTACTGCAACTACCTGTAAAGGATTCTACTTCATTTTGAAGGTATACAGAACAAATGCTGTGAATGACTGAAAACTACGTTTGGAATGGGCAAGAAATATTATCAGTTGTTTGTAGAATCAACAAATGTACCAATAACCAGTGAACACATTTACTGCTTTACTTCTGTGTTCTAGACAGACAAAACCCTTCATACCTTTAAACACATCAGCTTGTTGCTCCACTGACTCTCTAACCATCTTCCAGAAACAGTCAGAAACAGCTAAACTTAAGTTCTTGGTGGTCACCTGGTGGGCCTTCAACATGCCATCCCTAGGTGGAAACACACTTATTAAGCCCTTTTTTTTTTTTTTTTTTACAATGAAGATTCATTTTAAATTATATGCAACTTACCTCAGTAATCTCGAGTTCTGGAAAAAGTCCTCCTCATAGTCTTTAATGGACTCGATGCTTTCACCAGTGCTGCCTTAAAATGAATTAACAGCACAAGAGCTCAGTTACTGCACACATCAACTCACCAGCTGTGAAACAGCAGAAATCCACCAAAAATACTATTTTAACTTCATTTAAATGAATAAAGACCATTACAAATACTGTAAACGAAAATTAAATATGGTGTTAACAGGGGTGGACAGTCCCAGCTCCATAAAGTCAGAGTCCTGCCATGTATTAGTTCCACCCGTTCACTGAATCAGTCCATTTGGATGAACACAACTCCTCATGCAGGTTTATTATCATTTGGGGCAAATATCATATCCACACATGTAAACGGAAAAATAAAGAACCTTCAGTGTCTGGTTTAAAAATGAGTTCAATAAATACTTTGCTTCCTTAAGATAAATAACAAATTCACATGAAAAAAAAAAATCAATAAGGTGATGGAATTTGCAATGCGATATGTGTATAATAGCAAAGAGTCTCAATGAGAAAATGTGCCTCTTTTATATATAATATTTTGTATTATTTCTTTTATTTATATATTTTGTACAAGCCTTGTAGATTTTATATATATTTGAGATGTATTGATGTGAGATAAGAATGCAAATATATTTCCTGTTGAGAAAAAAAAGTGTAAAAGAGAATGTATCTTTTTAGTAGGTTTGTGTTAAGATTGTATGTTAAGAATTGTTAATAAAAGTTATTTTTAAAAAAACAAACAAAAAAAACTCCTCCCCCAGGTAGATGAAGGGATAATCAGTGGAATCAGCTGTTTCAGTGAACAGGTTGAACTAATACGTGGTAGGACTTTGACTTTATGGAGCTGGGACTGTCACCTCTGGGTGTTAAACCAAGCCCAGTCTCCATCATGTAGGCCTGAGTGATGTGGGCAGAAACATCTTCAAGATGCACACTCAGCCTTTGCATCATTATTTCTTTCAAATGAAAAATCCATATTTTTGGTTCTGGGTAAAACTGAAGAAACCAGCAAATGTAAATGTATGTAAATTATTCATAAAAGACAAAACACAAAAAGACAAAACTATGTAAAACATAATATGACCAAAGTGGGTGGGTCCTTCCAAAAATACAATGGGTTCCACTTCCAGGAAGAACCCACGACAGATGACAGCTCGAAAACATCCCAGATAAGAGAATCAGTAAAGACGCTGGATCATTAACAGTAGATGTTACCTTTTCCTGTCACTACAGCAAAGTAGCCCAGGGCCTTCATGGGAAACAGTTTGCCTTCCACTATCTGCTGAATCTGAAAGAGGTGATGCACAGCACATCCCATGTCAGTCAGTTCTGCAGTCCAAGCCTCCTCAACACCGAGCAACTGAACAACCGAGTTCAACTGAAAGCTCTGAGCTCCCTCTGGTGGAGAAGCTGCATGTAGCAACGACTACGTTTGACACTTGGAAGACAAACATGCAAAGACAGCCGCTTTGACTTGTGTTCAAAACAAATATGTGGCATTAATGGGAGTGTCATCATCAGTAATGCAAAGTGTAGACAAATCCATGTCCAAATGTCAAAAATATGAAGCAACATGTTTATATTCAAACAAAAAACACCAAATATAAGGCAGACAGATGTCAGATGGTTGTAGGGGAAAGGTTGCACTGAATATTAAACTGTTGTAGTTTGTTAACAGGTGAAAGTGTTTCAGCTGTGTGCTGTTTCTGAGGCGGGGGGACATGGGTCTGTACAGCATGACTGCTGGTGTGGCTGTAGCTGCTCACTGCTCAGCTGAGTCAGACTATTCCAAACACACTGAACAAAAGCCTTACTCTGCTTGGACTGGCCAGGTTCTTCTCTGCCAAATCCACCTTGGTCAAAACAAATATGGTTCTTTTTCCCTGGGGGTCCATCTGGCTAACCAAGTCTGTTACAATGCTGCGCTCTGCATCCACACTGCCATCTGCCGGGGAGAAACAACATCAGTTATTACAACAACGAAAACAATAATGACAACAATGAGTTTTCAGTAACGTCAGTGCTGAGCAGGAGACAGCTCTGTCGACAGCGGTCTTCTGACAGAGCTCTAGCTCCACAGTGGTATGCTATGCTCACCCTGAATGCAGAGGATGATGGCGTTGGGATTCTGCATGTACGCTTTGCTGATGCTGAAGATGGTTTCCTTAGTGTCTGATGCCATTCCTGTTGTCACAGTCTGAGAAAACACACACAATAGAATTATAATAGTCACACATAACCTTCAGTGGAAAAAGGCATATTATCACTTGACATAATTCTTAAACTATTATACTTCTTTATTTACTGTTATTACCTACTAAGTACTAGTGAATTGTACTAGCTGTATTTGGGATTGGTTAGCTCTGTTCTAACCCTAAAACATTTAGAACAAACATCTGCACTGAAATCTGTCTTTACTCACACTGATGACACCTGGCAAGTCAACAAGCACCATCCTCTGGATCCCAGGGCCTTTGACACTCAGGGATATTGTCTAATGCACAAAAACACAAAATGAAAGATTCATACATTATTATAGCCACAGACTATACAGCTACTGTATGAACTGTCTGAATGGGATGTCCATGTCCGACCTCAGAGCTGACTGTCTGTCCTTCCTTGACACTCTTCCTCATCCTCAGCTCAATCTCATGTCTCAGAGCCGCCAGCTGCCCATCACAACAGAAGAATACACCAACATGAAACTGTGTCAACAGGCAGCCCAGCCAAAGCTCAGCTGACATATGAACATGATGGGACAGCGTGACTTACATCTTCCTCCTTGGTGAGGTCAAACTCACGCCCACTGTCCTTAAAGAGGGCCACATGGTGGGGGCCTTCGCTAAGGGTCACCTGTAAAAGAACCTCTTATTACTTCCTTCAACATACTGTACCTCAGCCTCCAAACTCTCATTTAAAGGTCAAATACAGAACACTGTGTTTGTAGTGACAGCAGCTCTACAAACCATTTAAACTTATTCTGTCTTCCATTCAGCAGCATTTTCATAAAATGTTTTCTATATTAAACAAAAGACTAGTGTCACACAGTCTACTTTTGTTTTTATTTATACATGTTCTGCCTCAGATTAAATGTGTTCAATATTGTTTTAATCCCATTCCCTGTTCAACTCCTGTCCACAGCTGCTCTGCTGAAGGTGTGTTCTTCCACGTCTGTGTGTGTGTGTGTGTGTGTGTGTGTGTGTGTGCGTGTGTGTGTGTGTGTGTGTGTGTGTGTGTGCGCGTGTGTGCGTGTCTGTGTCCATGGATCCAACATGTGTAGATGTTCCACTGGTAGAACCTGTCCAGTCCATGGATCCTAATGTGCAGACAGTGTTTGAATCCATCTGGAGCTCTGACACTCATGTTCCTGTGGACTTAAACCCATTCTATAGGTCAGGAGCAGCAGTCACTCACCACCATCTACAACTCCACAGTCTTAATAAACGGCTCCTCAGTCTGCACTGACCCCTCCCACACTCTGTGGTCACAGTACACTCGTTACCTTCACGTCGCAGGTTCATGTCCTTCCCACTGAGGACAAAGAGGGCCTCCCTCAGCTTTGTCCCCACCTCCATCTGCCTCTTAAACAGCTTCGGGCTGTAGCCCAGATCAACACTGAACCGTGTTTTTCATGTATTTATTTATTGCATTTTTAACCTATTTGTTGTGTCATATGGCATGTCTAACGGTCATGTGTTAATGGACAGGTTCTATGTTCTGTGTTTTTTTTTTTTTCTATCATGTTTTCTTTGGTGCTCCATCTGCAAATCAAGTTCCTAACAGGTTAATAAAGTGTATTTGATTTTGAATTGAATTTGAATCCTATCATTAACCCCGGACTGGATCTGTGAAACTACAACCAACAGCATTTAGGACTGGACTAGTGTTTAAGTAAGTAGTAAGTGGAAGTATTTGACCGGTCGACCAGTATCATCAGCCAGTCTGACTATTCGCACCTTGACAGGAGACCGGGTCATCATCTCTCCGGAGCCCCGAGGAAAGATTCTGGCCTGGGCGATCATCTCCAGAACACTGGTTTTTCCAGCACTTTGATCCCCGACCACAACCACCTTAAAAAGCACAGGAAGTAAACATGGTTAGTGGAATTATGGGTAAAGCTCAGAGACTGATGAGGAGTTGGATAAAAGAGGAGAACAAGATACACACATACAAAATGAAATATTATACAAGAACAGGTGAGTCCAGGTCATATTGATGTACTTGGACCAGATTCACTGTAACTGAGTTTTGTTTGTGGTCAATAACAATGATCATATCTGTTAGAGTCTTCTACTAACAGTAGCAACTGAAAAAATATCCAATCCACTTTATTTCTACAGTACATTTAAACAACAATAACATTTCCAAAGTGCAGCACATCATGAAAACAATAAAATTAAAAGAAAAACTAAAAATGATAAATTAGTACGTAAAACTACAACAATGCTCTAAAATCAGGAGTGTCAAACTCATTTTAGTTCAGGGGCCACATTCAGCTAAATTTGATCTGCTGTGGCTGAACCAGTAAAACAACAACATAATAATATATAAATAATGTCACCTCCAAACTTTCCTCTATGTTTTAGAGCGAAAAAAGTAAAATTACATTATGAAAATGTTTAAATCTACAAACTATCCTTTCAAACAATGTAAATTACATGAACAAATGGAAAAAATAAGTGTAATTTTAACAGTATTATGTCTCAGTTTATCATTTACACATGTACATTATAACGTACAGATCACAGTGGATCTACAAATACACAAAACATTTAAAAACAGGCAGAATATTGATGAAATTGTACTTATGCTTCACTTAAAACATTTCAGGTTGTTCATATTTTTGTTCATGTTATTCAAATATTTTTTGCAAAGTTAAACTTTGTTTTAGTGTAAATACATGAAAATCTTTACATTTACAAAGAGAAAAAAATGGAGTTGTTATGATTTATATGTTATTATGATCCTATTTTACTGGTCCTGCCCACTGGACATTGAATTGGTCTGTATGTGGATCCTGAACCAAAATGGCTTAATATCTTAGTGTAATTTTTACTTTTCACAAATTCATCCCAAGGGCCAAACTGGACCCTTTGGTGGGCCAGATTTGGCCCCCAGGCCACATGTTTGACACCTGTGCTCTAAATAAAACAATAAACTCAAACAGTTCAAAGTTCTAAAATGAATATAAATAAATAAAGACAGAGGACCGCACAACTCACGCGGTGTTAAAAGCTAAAGAATAAAAGTGGGTCTTCAGACGATTAAAGCCATTAATTACTATATTCCATATGAAACTTCATCACAGCTCTTCTCACCCTTGGTAAATGGTCCTGGGTGTTGTAGTTGGCGTCATAGTCGGACAAGATATCCAGGACTTCAGAGTACAAGTCGATGAGGGATTTCTGTATTCATGGACAAAATGGAAACACAGTACGCATCAGCACCATGGACAAGGTTCATCAGGGGGTTCCTTTGGTCCCCAGGGGCCTCAGACACTGGGACTTTGGTGGGGAGGCTGTGGAGTTTGCATTTTCACTCTATTTTACAACATTATCAAATACATAAGTATACACAGGTTAAAAATGTTCACATTTTACTCAAAGGGGAAGGAAAAAGTGAAATCCTTCATTTACGTTTTATGTAACTGAAGCACAGTGTCACAATAATAATTTGAATTTATACAGTATTTGAAAATGACTGAATAGTGTTTCAATTAAATATGTCGCAAGACAATCGTGCCCTTTTCCTCGTCACATTTTATGCAAACATTCTCCGCTGTTCATGTTCTCAAAAAGAAATCCTGGGAAGAAGTGAAACAGAGGACTGAGGCAATATTAGAGATAAAAATACATTTAGAACCAAAACTGGGTTTATTGGGTAACTATCTACCCAGCTAACCGGAACCTAAGAAAGAAACATGGTTTATTTTTTTTAGATATTTTGATAGTTATTATGTACAATATACATCAGCTTTGCTAAACTTTTGTGCTTTTCAATAGTTTGACTCTGAATAGATGTAACTTTATCATTATTAATGAAGTTAATTTCATGTCTTCAGTTTATAAATGGGACAGGGGGAGGGACTTTAAATAAGTTTTCTTCTTTCCACTCCTTTTCCAGTAGTACTTATTGAATTTGTTTTGTTATTGCTGATGAACTTGATCACTAGGCTGGT
>JAQQZY010000020.1:40030111-40051880 GCA_030068375.1 Ostorhinchus rueppellii
GGACTTGTATTTCCTTGTACTGCTGCTTCACACAAACAAGTTGTACCTTAATATTAAATATAGAAAGATACTGAAACGTGTGACTGCTTTCTTTTAGTTACACAGTACTTTAAATTTGACTTTTACTTTCAGTACTTGCGTAGTAATTTTTTACATACCTCTACTTGCGATACTTAAGTACAAAAAATGTAAATACTTTAGTACTTTGACTTAAGTATGATGTTTAAAGAACAGTTCAACTTTTACTCAAGTCAGTTTTTGGATATAGCACTTGTACTTGTACTGTACTCCTCTACTCCAGTACTTTATACATCTCTGCCTAATAGTAACAGTAATGGTAATTTAGGTCGCAGTTATGAAATAGCAATCAAGTTACCAAATTGTATTTTTAGAGCAGCAGTTTATAAAGTATTTCACAGGACTCTGAGAAACTAATCCATGTGCCCCATCAGCCATCGTTTTTATAGCAGGTTTGGATTGTGTTTCCATATATTAGCATAAACATGCAGAACAAAGCATGTGACAGGTGGACCAAATATCCAGACCTTATTGATTGTGCTGACAGAAAATTCAGCATTAACTGAAATCATGCACAAAAATCCCTACTTTTTCACTTTTCTCATTTCAGTGGACTACTTTACTTGATATTTGCAGGTTTTTTGACAACAGTTGGGGTGTAGATAATAGGACATTTGGAGGAAATGATTACACTAATTCTGGTCTGTTCTGAAGTTAATTTACTGAACAAAGATATCTAACAAAAAACAAACACACAAAAAAAAAGAAATATATGATGAATTGCCATAAATGTACATTTTTACTGACTCTTCCACTATCAAAACAGCCTCTGAAAGCCTCATTTTTATGTAATTGTCTGTCTTTTTGTATCTTTTTAATCACTATAATCGTTTTACATCTTTTACATTACAGCTGCCTTTCCTCTGCCTTTCAAAATGAAGTCAATTTTTATAAACTCTTCCAGAAAGCTAATTTCCTGCATTTTAATTGGGAAAATAAATTCAATGTCATTTCCTTTGCCAGTAAAAAAAACAACAACATTGCAACCTATGTTGGGTCCTGGCTGTAAGATTAAGAAACAGAGTTCTATACAATGCACACTTATAATATAATTTAATGTAATTTAGTGCAACATTAACATTATTAAAGTACCAAATCTACAGTGAACACGGGTCATGAAGTACACAATGGCTGAAAGGAAACTTTCAAAAGAATTCCCCAACATGTAAAAAGCTAAATGGAACCTTTGTTTTAGGAGAAAGAGGTCTGTACCCAAACCTACATGTTGTTATTATTCTGCTGAGCCTCAGCGAGCCGTAGTTTCTTGGCGTGGTTCTTGCCCTGGTAGTGGGCCTGTGCGACCGCCGGTGAACTGAAGGATGCATCGCACAGCTTACAATAGTCGTTCTCTGTGGCCAAAATGACCCGGGTAGCTCCCTTATACAACGCCTGCACACACACAGGACAAAGCAGTGCAGTGTTTGTAGTGAAAGGAGTTTTGGAGTAAACAGTGAGACAGAGGAGAAAGGAATTTAGAGATAAGCCAGGAGGAGAGATGGAAGGATAGAAGTCCTTGAACAACCTTTGATTAAGAAGGGAACACACAGATGAAAAATATTCATTCACAAAACAAATATCATGCAATTTAATTAAGTGCATAAATGCTGAGTCCAGAGTCTTTGTTCAGCGGCCTGAGATTTTTTTTTTGTGAGTCAGGACGGCCAAGTGGTCTAAGGTGTGGTGTTTAGGTAACAGGCTCTAACTGGAGGTGTTGGTTCAAATCCCACCTCTGACAATAACTACATGCTTCTGTGGGGTCAATAACGTGTGGATCCTGAATGGCTTATGATCAGTCCTGTTTCTGTAGGATCCAGTTCATTTTAATTTCCTGATATTGTTTTTTTTTTTAAATGATGGAAATTATGTTTCGTGCTAAGAGTAAAAGTCTTCCTGTTTGTATTTTTTTTTTAAATGAAGTTCAGAGAAGGTAATTATAAGTTAAGAGGGATTTTTGTGTTTGAAACAGGTAAAGTAAGAACAAATGTTAAATATCTTTGTGTTTCTGTTATTGGTGTTAAATTATGGAACCAACTGAAGGATAAATTGAAATTGTGTAGCTCGTTGTCAATCTTTCAAAAATCTTTAAGTTATGAAATACTCAAGGGTTATGAAAGTGCAATGATTTCTATGTGACTTAAGAAACAGAATGTAAATTAAATTTGCCTAATGTTATGTTTTTCTGCAACTTCAGACATGAAGTTGGAGTAAGGATGGGAGTAGGAGAAGCAGAAATAAGCCTTGGGCTTCAGCTTCTTCCTTTTTCAGTTAAAAAAAAAGTGCTAACTGTATGTTCTTTACATGTATGTATTTTTGTATGTAACTGAAATAAAATATTCATTAATTCATTCAATTTCCAGCACCAGCAGAAAAATTATTGGTTGCCGTGCCCTTGAGGAAGGCACTTCACCACCCATTTGTTCCCCAGGTGCCTGATATGGAAAACCACAGCTCCGAGTCTGCAGTGTGTGGTGTTTGAAATAGTGATGGGATAAATGCAAAGGGTGGATTTCAGTCTGTGTTACATGTAAAATATATACTGACAATGAAAGATTCTAAATTGAACTCCAAATAATACAAGAATCAACTAGAGAAGCACTCGGAGAGCGCAGACCTCCGCCAAGGCAGTGTTCGTACTTTCATCCACTAGATGGCGCTGAATGTACGGATCACCACCAAAATCTAATCCTCTGTAGGATACCCCGTTTCTGATAATCTGTGAAAATTTCATGAAAATCCGTCCATAACTTTTTGAGTTATCTTGCTAACAGACAGACAGACAAACGCCGGCAAAAACATAACCTCCTTGGTGGAGGTAATAATGAATCACAAATAATAATAAATAATAAGAACATTTTCATCAGTGAGAGGGATTTTTGTTCTTTAAAGTGGAGATAGTTGCAGTGGAGCGAGGAAATCCCAGTTTTGTATTAAGTAGTACAGCTTCACATGAACATATGCAATAAACACAGTGCAACGGACTGATTACACTGCAATGAATGGGAAAATTATTTTATTTTACATCTGTAAGTAAAATATAAATCACCTGATGCCATTTCATAACAATAAGGAAAAGTGACGCCAAATTAAGTCCGTTTTGGGAACTTGCATGTTGCCTCTGTGTACACCAGAAGAGTTACATCTCACAGAATCCAATCAACTCATATCATGATTGCACTATTTAAAGACTAAGACCTAAGTCTGTAAATTTATCAGCAACCACAATGCAACATAGATCTAGTAAACCTGGATGGAACATCTATACAGATTGTGTGATGATTTTTGAATCCCAGACTACAATATAGAGAAGGTAATGTTGTCTGTTGTCTTTTTGGGCTTTATGCAGAGGCATGTTTTTTTTCACAAATAACACCCTGTAGAGTTTTTTTGACTACAGGATGGAATTTGTCTTTTTTCTCTCGTCATACCCTAATGTTCCATTTTGTTTTTCATTCTGCAAACACGGAGCGCAGCCACTATTGTGATTCGTCAGTCGCACTTGTACCTGCATTCCCATGTATGTGTGTGTTTAATGGAATATTGGTCGGTTGTAACTGGAAGGTAATTTCGTTGCTCTGAAATATGTGCAATGACAATACAGTAAATGTGAATCTGAATCTAATGACAAAGAACAAAATGCCATCAGTACACATCGACCTGGGCCGCTTTAGTTGTAAACGATGCTAACATATTCAGTAAAACCTCCAAACTTTTGAGTGAAAAGAAGAATGCATAAAAGCATCCAGTTGCAGTTCTGGTAAATAGGCTGATTGAGGATGACAATCGTACAAAGACTGTTGAGGTTAGTAGCCTTTTTTTTTTTTTAGCTACATTTAGCATCTAGCTAAATTTAGATGTGCTGATCGACGCTTCATTTCCTGCTGAGTTCCTACTGGTTGTTAGGTAGATGAAGGTCATCGCTGCAGTTACACTGGTATATGAGAAAACTAAATTTCTGTGCGATGTAGGACCGACTTTTGTTTCACAACCAAAGGCGTTACTACATTTTGTCCTCTTTGTCTGGGATGGCACAAAATTGTAGTCTATATTTGGCTTGAGATTGTACTTATATGATGCAGGCAGAGCATTAAGTGTAAGGTCACTTAGGGGAGTGTGGTAGTGTTGTGGTGGTCAGCAATTCTGTCTCACAGCTGGAAGGTTCCACGTTTGATTCCCAGTTGCACTGGAGTGTTTCTGTGTTGGATTTTCTTGATTTCTCCAGTTCCACTGGTTTCATCAGCCATCACAAACAGGTTATAAATAAGTTGATTCTCCTATCAGCAAGTTCCCTGGACCAAGGGAGTGTTGAAGAACTGGACTTGGTCCCAGAGTACATTCAGTGGAAGCTCACTGCACCTAATGTGCTCCGTGCTAATGCCAGTGCTGAGTGCTTCATGTATGGGGATAGGTAGAGTTTGAATTTCCCCATGAGGATAATACAGTTCCTCTATCGGCAATAGAGGAAACAGCATTTTAGTTTGATTTTTTGAATGCAGATAAATGACTAAGGAGAGGAACTTATTCCACAGAAGACACACATTTACACTGAACAAATGAAGCAGAGTGACTCTGCAGTTCCTTTCCACCTCCTCAGAGGTATATAATGTCTAACAGCAGATTGCTCACTTCAGCAGCAGCACTTCCACCCCCTCAACCAACACTGCACTGCTTATTAGTCTGCTGCTGATACTGAGTTTAAGTCTGACCTGTCTGCCTGTGTCACTGTCGCTGGATCCTGAGTTGAGAGCTGTCTGGCCATTTGCTTCAAGGGCTTCTGGGATCCTGATGGCTGGTGGCTGCTGACTGCCAGCGTAGAAATTCCTCAGCTTTTTACTGTGGTTCTTCCCCTACAGACACAGATAAGTATATTATATGTCAGTACTTTTAATTAACTCATATTCCAGGATAAAATGTTGACACTGTATGTTTTTGTAACCCTCACGTACGTGTCATTTCCACTGACTTGGTTGAAATATTAATATATATATAATGTGACTAGGGGTGACAGTCACAGAGTTTTACTATCATGACAGTATCACGGTAAAGCAATTAGGAGATACTTGATACATTGCAAGACAGTCATCTTAGACACATCATGACGTCTGTGTACCTGAAGAAAAATAACACCAAGGGTGAAAAAAAGCAGTAATTATAGATTTATCCACTGCACTGTGGTATCTATTTCACATTTTACAACTGAGATGAAATGATGTACGCTCACACTGCAATGTGTGCTATCATTTCAAAGAGTGACTGTAGCGCTGTAGAACACCTGCATATTTTAATAAAAATATTGATATCTGATCTGGTGGAAGTACAACGCAATACATCTTCTATTTCTCATGATACATTCCTGTATTGATAATTTGTCTCATCCCTAATAGTGAGTCACTGATATCACACCTGTGTGAAGTTTCTTCTGGATTAAAGTAAGCTTTGACATCTTTGGTTGTTATTATAACCTGATTCTGTTCTGGAAGCACCATTAGCAGCCAAAATTCAATAAAAATATTTTACACACATAGATGAAATGTATTTTGTATTCAGAAATGTTGAAACCATCCATAGTTTATGTTAAGACACATGCATGTTTAACTGACCTGGTAGTGAGCCTGAGCCTGCTGGGCCGAGTTGAGGGTAACGTTGCAGAGTTTACAGTACAATGGTTTACACAGTTCTTCCAGCCCCAGAGAGTCTTCCTGCTCCTCTGTCCCCAGTGGTGAGCCCTCCTCCTGGGGCTGCTCACTGGCTGGGGCTGCCTGGTCTGGGACAGGACCAGGGATGAGGCCTGGCACTGGGGCAGGGATGAGGGCCGGTCCTGGCGGTCTTGGCAGAAGCTGTGAGGGGTCTGGACCTGGAGCAGGAGGTGAGGACAGGGGGCTAGGAGGGAGGGGGAAGTGCCCGGCTCCGGGCGCCACAACAGGCGGGGGCACCAGTGCTTGTGCAGGATTTAGATGTGGAGGTCCCAGTGGCTGTGTGAGGTCCATGGATGGAGGTACCATTGTTTTTGTGTGGTCAACATGGGGGGGTCCCAAGGTGTGTGCCATTGGAGGAGGTCCCAGAGGCTGAGCAGGTGCCATTGGAGGAGGGCCTAATGTGTGCGCCGGGGTTATGGGTGGAGGTCTTAAAGTGTGTGTAGCAGTTATCGGAGGGGGCCCAAGAGTCTGGGTGGGGGCCATAGTTGGAGGTCCAATTGCCTGAGCAGGGGCTATGGGTGGGGGACAGAGAGGCTGGGTCGGTGCCATGGGTGGTGGTGCGAGCTGATGCAGGGAGTCGATGTGATGGAAGGGCTGCTGGGGATGGGTGAAGAGGCTCAGGGGAGGCTTTAACATGGTCTCTGGCACTGGGGAGAGGAGGGTACATGTCAGACGTTCCACAGAGGAGGGCACCCATTAACTTTAAATATATACTTTAACCCTTTAGATGCTGGTGTTTTTTTTTTAATTCAGTTGTGAAAATTTTAAAAAGCTGTCTGTTTCATTCAGCTCTGTTGCTTGTTGCAATATTGCAACTTTGGCACTTACAGGTTAAATGCATGTACTGTACTCTAGTATTTTATGCTACCCTATACTTGTACTCAACTACATGTCAAAGGCAAATATTCCACATTTTACTGAACAGTTTTAGTTACCTATCAGATTACGGTTTCTCATGCTCTCATGTCCAATCAGACCTTTCCTATGCTTACAAAACAGGAAAATACACCATCACAAAGCTGAAAAAGAACAGTATTTGAGCTCATTAAAAGTTGACTTTTTACAGACATGTGATTCTTCAAGGCTCCAAACATATCTGCTATGGTTTCATACTGTCTTCCACTTACAGTTATTGTAGATCATTCATTTATCAAAGAGGGGTAGTCACTTGTTTACCTGCTTTATTAGTTTCAGTTACTTCCTGTAGCCTTTGTTAGAAGCATCACATGACGTGTCTTAAACAGGGATACACATACACCTTGTCGCACACCTGGATAAGACGTTAAACAGCAGGGGGCATAAACCCTCCCTGTTGTCTGCCCAACCCACCTGAGCAGCCTATAAGACACTTCAAAGTAACATCATGTGACACTTCTGACGAAAAGACTACAGGAAGTAGCTGAAACTAGTCAAGCAGGTAAACAAACAACTACCCCTGTTCACCCCCATGATCTATAATAGCTCCAAACATATAATGATCTTACAGAACAGGGGTGTCAAACACATGGCTCATGGGCCAAAACCAGCCCATCAAAGGTTCCAGTTCAGCCCACAGGATGAAGTTTTGAAAAAATGTAAACAGCCTGAACAAATATGAACCGGAAATGATAAGGCAAGACCAAATATTGTTAAAATTGCACTTATTTTTCTAGTTCTACATGATTGTTCAGATTATTCACCTTTTATTGTGAAAGAATAATTTGTAAATGTAAAAATCTTCATAATGTAATTTTACTTATTCACACTAAAACAAAGAGAAAAATTTAGGGTTGTCATCATGTATAGGTTATTATAGTAGTATTTTACAGGTCCACCTGCTTGTGGTCAAACTTGGGCTGAATGTGGCCCCTGAAGTAAAACAAGTTTGACACCTCATTATAGAATATGACACACTGGTTCAAATGAGCTCAATCATCAACACGTACAGAAATAAACTGTGACACACACTTCAGGCAGTAATATGTATAAAAAAAACCATCATATGTAATAATAAAACAGTGACACTTACACTGTCCATTGACTGCACTTTGCTGATAATTATTGCATACTCTTACTTGGCTTTGAGTGCAGAACCCTTACTTGCAGGTATGTTTCCAGTGTGGTGTTACTAATTCGACTTAATTAAAGGATCTCAGTGTTACTTCCGGCACTGCAGACTTTAAGGCAATTAAAGGTAGGGAACATGCACAGGATTTCATAACCACAGCCAGTCATGTTGAATTAAATGCATTCCTTTCACAAAGAGTCAATAGCATTAATGAGGAAGTCAGTGTTGATTAAAAAAGACACGGCTACAGTAACGCCCAAAAAAAAACCTCTTCATTCACTGCTTGTGGCATTTCAGACTTAAAAGGGCACGGAGTATATAGTGGAACTTCAAAGTGTTGTAAACATTACTGTCTGAACTGTACCCTGATAATATAATGAGAAATATACAAGGATGAGTTAGTGACAACGATTACTTTTTCAGCCTCATGGAGTTAAAAGTGTATAAAATTTATATCAATTAAGGGTTGAGTTGTGATCATTCTGGCCCAGTATCAGATCTGATATTCAGTGTTTTTATAGTTTTCTGCATTCATCTGATATTCAAAGACTATGCTGTTTTGCTATAGTGCAGCTGTCTGTCTCTGTCTGTGGAAAGGCCTGGCCCACAGCACTATCTTATTGATTACATGAGTAATAGTCTATGAATGCTGAAATAAGAAAAGAACATCTTGTTATTGACCAGTGTTTATCCCTCAAATTCAATGCAAAAACACAGTAAATATTGCTGCAATATGCTCTCCTTGGTGACGAGTAGCTGATGTTTGGTATTGGAAGCTGTGTTACTCGAGATTTTTTTTTTTTTTTTTTTGCTACACATGTATATATCAGTTCCAAGCATCTTGGTTGATCCCTTGTAAGAATGTGTTCATATGTGTAGGAGTGCAGAAAAGTTGTTTAGGTTAAAATGAATGTTTCTTATTCTAACAGAACTATCCAGAAACAGTCAAACCATGATCAGAGCCGGCCCAAGCCTCCATTGAGCCCTAAGCAAAATTAGATTTTTGGGCCCTCTATTTCATTTTTTTGTTTTATTTGTGTCATTTTTCCTTTTCCTCTTTGTTTCTCTTTCTTTTTTCAGCCACTGAAGGATACGTCCTTTTCTGTGACATTGTTTTGATTGGAAGTACACATAAGTTGGATACATAGTGTGTACTACACAGCAGGAGGCACATTATGGTGCAGCAGAGTTTTCACATTTAAGTTGTGTTTTTGTATAATAGTATAATTTTGATCATATGTAAATTGTCAGTCATGCATGCATGCAGACGCTTAGTTTGCTTATGCCTTGGGCCGGCTCTGACCATGACGATTCAAATTCTTCAGATGCATAAAAAAAACGCACTGTTCACATGGTTTATCTTTCCACTGAATGCCTCTGAAAATTCATCCTCTCTTTTCCAATAAACAGTTCGAACCCTTCATTTAATTCTTTTATTTAAAATAGCAGAAGTCATATCAAGTCTTTCACATTTTAACACTGTTTAATATATTTTTATAAATGAGGTCTTGCCAATTTATCCTTAAAAGGAGAAACACAAGGACTAACTGCAGCATATACAATCAGTTTAAATATACATATGAACACCAAACTATTGAACCTCTTCATGGTCTTTACTTAAATTCTTGGAATACGTATGCTGAGACAAACAAACATGACTTATGTGCTTTTCATGTCACACTCTTGATAAATCCGTCTGTTTGTACAGCAAACTGTAGTGGATATTGTCTGTTGTTGCAAGCTCATCAAACTGACATTATGCACTATGTATAGGCATTTATTTTTGGCGTCCTGAGGCGGCTGAGATGTAAAGAGATGGACCAATGGAAACATATTCTCAGACAGAGGAGCTTCACACTCCAGTGGGCATCAGTAAGATTAGGCTGAGCCGGCAGTGCCTGCAGTCATGCATTCAGGAAGTTACATATGCACACAGAGGGCGACAGTAAAATCCTGTAGCCTCTCTGATCAGAAGAGATTACAGCCCGAGGTGTGACTGAGTGGGCGATATGATATTGAGTGTGTATGTGGCTGTGACTGTGTATATATGTGTGTTCATATGTATACATCGAAGGCAGTAGTGTGTGTTTGTATGCATACAGAAAACAGATAAAACTGCCTCATTTGTGGACTAAAGTTGTGTGTGTATCATTTGTGCCGCTCAGATGCTCTGATTCTATGACAAACTGCGTGAATATACGGAGAAGGCCAAGTTTTACTCATATTATGGGGACAAAATCTGTTTCTAGAGTCACTTATGAGAACAATGCATAAGTCATTAAAATAAAATTGAACGTTGAAGCTGCAGGGGCTGAAATCAAGGGGAAGAAATTCAAAAATCTGAAAATACAGCTCTTCCTTCTGCTGCTCTTTCCTCTCTGTTCAAGACCAAGGACCAAAAATAAAGATACACAAATTATTTACTTCTTACCAAGATAAGAACCAAATCAAAAACAAACAAATTTACATTTAGAAGTAATAATTTATCTTGTTTTAAGAGTTCATATATCTGAATACATACTTATTTCTAGATCTAACCATCTTATTTCAAGAAATCTTCTCAAGTGAAATTATCTTGCAGCATGCACGAATATTTCACTTTCACCTTTTCCCTCAGATTTAGTGTTTTTATCTTGTTTGTAGACATCCTTTTTTTGTAGTGTTATGGAAAAGTGAAGCCATTTTCCCAATCATCTGTGTTGGCATACGGAGTATAGCAGTTGTGTGGCATCTGACTGAATTGCAACAGTGTAAATTACAACTTTTGCTCAAATATTTACCCTCATTTCTCTGAAAACATCCATGAGTGATCAAAACATACTGACAGATTCTCTTCAGCTGAAAAATAGTCCAGAGAAGAGGACAGTGTTCTTATCTTCTCTAGGATGATGTAAATTGCTATATGGTAAAATGTAATTCTGAAATTTCTGTCCAATGGGGCCACAGACTGAAGCTTTATGAGTTACTTTAAAGTTAGAATTAGAGTTAGAACTAGACTGGAGGATTGTCCTATCTAAACTGGCCTGGAAAAAACAGACTTTAATCAGGAGTTCTTTCTATCTCAAACTTAGGGTCAGGACCAAAAATAGACCATGGAGCGATTTTTATTGGGACAGTTGTCAAACTTGTAAAATGCATAACAATACTATGGGATGTGAGAGCATTTGCGTGATGAAAATAGAATTAACCCCTTAACACCTGAATGAATTTCCAAGCATGGAAGAAAAAAAAATTTGACTTGTGTTTTTTTCTTTCAAGTTGACAGTATTTTGGGGGGGGGGGTTTGATGCTAATTTGCATCAATAGGCATCAAGGAGTTATCTCTGTAAAAAATTAGATAAAAGACGATGATAGAAATTATTTTTTTTTTAAAAAGTTGATGTAAAAGAGAGGTGAGAGTAGCAGAAGGAAGGTCTGTATTTTCAGATTTTGGCTTTTTTTTTTATCCTTGATTGCAGCTCCTGCAGCTTCAACCTTCAATTTTATTTTAATGACTTATGCATTGTTCTCATAACTGATTTTCATTGTTCCTGTGACAGTGACAATACACATCTATTCTATTCTAAGATATAAAGGACACAGCCACAGTGTATTGACAGTGGAAAAGTCAGTCATGGGTTTCTATACATTAGCATTGGAACATTTTTTCATCATATGTTTCATCACTGGTGGCAGTGGGTTAGTACTGGAACCAACTTTCAACATTATGTTTCTATCTGTGAATTATCATTCATCTTTCATTTTCATTTTAAAGGCTTCCTCTTTGCCTATTTTTAAATCTCTTCTTAAAATCCACCTGTTCTCCTTGACCTTTTAACTCATGCAATGTTGATATTTTGTTCTGTTTTATATTTTAACTTGTTTTATTTATTTGATTTTAATTTGTTTTAATTTTGTATTGTCTTTCTAGTGTTCTGTACAGCACTTTGGTCCACTGTGGTTGTTTTAAAGTGCTTTATAAATAAAGATGGATTGGATTAATTCAATATAGTTGGGATGATGGAAGAGTCACAGAAAATGCCAATATTATAACAATTAATTCAGTAAGACATATCAAAATAAATTTAGGCACCACCTGTCTTTGTATAGATATGCTGTTATAGTGAGGATAAAATGAATGCACATCAATGTTACGTCCTCTAAAGTGATGAGGACGTGTGTGTATGTGTTAAATATATTATCGGGTCAGTAATAGGCCAACAGCTGTGTGAAAACTCAGAGCTGGAAGCTTTCATCTGGAATCCAATTGGACGCCTGATGGCACTGATTCACAGACCCAAAATAACACCCTGAGGTGTTTGTGTTTCCGACTGCTGCTCGCTGTCATTCTGTCTGTCCAGCCTGTTTAGCTGTCTATCTGTCACCTGGCCTGTCTGACCTCAGGAGAAAGGTATGCTGCACAAGAAGCTGACCTTACTATAGTCCTCTCGAGTGCAAAGTGAGACAGCGTGCGAGTGTGTCAACAGAGCTGGATGTGTTCACTCTACAGCAGTAAAATATTAATGGCTGACTTCTGTGTGAATATATATCATTTGCACATCTGATTGGTATTTCGTTCAAGCCTTAATATAAGATGAGTTTGAAACATCCCCTACAGAGATAGCAGCGACGCTCCAAATTTGTAAAACAGAACTTGAAAAATGTCTCTGAGGGGCACTTTACATGATCATGCTTGGGGCTGAAAAACGCAAAATATTTTATCCGCTATCCATATCGTTTAAATCAGGGGTGTCAAACATACGGCCTGGGGGCCAAATCCGGCCCGCCAAAGGTTCCAACCTGGCCCACAGGATGAATTTACAAAATTAAAAAATTGCACTGAAGACGTTAGATATTTCAATTTGTCAAGAGTATCAAATTGTATGATGAAAATATTTACATTTAGAAACTATCATCACAATAAAATGTGAATATTCTGAATAATTACAAACAACTTGAACATTTTTAAGAAAAAATAAGTCAAATTTTAACAAAATATTAGATTCATGGTGATCTGTAAATTGTGTTAATAATAAGCTGAGAAATAATGTTGTTAAAACTGTACTTATTTTTCTTCAGAAATGTCAGATTGTATGTGGTAGTTCAGGTTATTCATATTTTCACAATAAAACAAAGTGAAAAATTTGGATTATTATGTAAAGGTTATTTTGTCTAGTATTTTCCTGGTCTCCCTGTGACCCTAGTGAAGATAAAATGGGTGTCATGTCTCTACCTGTCCTGTCTATTCTCTGGTTCTCTCTCCGACCTTTTACCCAGTTCCCGCTTCCTCTTCCAATCAAGCCAACTCTGCACACCTGACGGGCTAGCTGTGGCTGATCAGGCATGGACTACTTAAACCTCTCTCATTTCTCTGTCCAGTGCCAGACTGTCAAGTTCTCTAAGCCTTGTCAATCCAGCATACCTGTATCTCTAGACCAGGGGTGCCCAACCCTGGTCCTCATGAGCTACTCTCCTGCATGTTTTAGATGTTTCTCTCTTCCAACACACCTGATTCAAATGATGAGCCTCTCATCAAGCTCTGCAGAAGAATGATAACGACGGTCAGGTGTGCTAAAAAATGGAAACATCTAAAACATGCAGGATAGTAGCTCACGAGGACCAGGGTTGGGCATCCCTGCTCTAGACCCTTGTGTTTGACCACTTTCTGTTCCTGACCTCACCTGCCTGACTACGCCCTTCGTCTGACCCCGAACTGCCTTGGTCAACTAGTGAGTTTTGTGCCTGCCCTGTGACCCTGACCTGCTCTTCTGCCCTGTGACAACGCTCCTGTCTGCTGACCCATGGTATTAGACCCCCGGACCGACCCAGACCAAGCCGCTGCTTCATCCCTCCGGATTTGGACGCCCCTGACTTGAGGTGCAATACTGGAAGTATTGTACAAGAAGAGGATAATTCTTGGACTGTGTTTTGGACTCATTATTGGTCTGATAATTGAACTGTTGAACTTTTTCTTTGTACTGAGGTACAAAAAACTTGATATTGTTTATACTCAAGTTGTGCTTCTGCATCTGGGTTCTTTGCCTGGGCATTACAATGGATTCAGAAAATGAATGAATGAACGAATGAATGAATTGTACTGATCTGGCCCACTTGAACTCACATTGGGCTGAATGCGGCCCCTGAACTGAAATGAGTTTGACACCCCTGGTTTAGATGGTAACAGTGTTTTGGGGGGTTTGAAAACGCAAAAAAGTGAAACAACCCTTCAGAGAGGAAATCTTAAGAATGCTCCACCCTCGCGTCACCATGTAAAGGATGAAAAGTGCAAAACTGCGTTTCTCGTTTTATAAAAATGACGTGACAAACATGCGACAGGACCGGGAAAAACAATTAAACATGTGGAGCCTGTGACAGAAGTTCTACTTGGCCTAGCCGCTGTAATTTACATCCAAGAGTCCTTTCAGCAACTTTTCAGCACTGATAAAAATCCTGATAGAGAGTAGTAGAGAACAGAGACCAAGAATTAATAACTACGTTCTACAAATTCTTGATGCACGAATACAGAGGAGGCGACCTAGACAGCTATGGATGTGACCTGGGAGGACTTCTGTTTACTGGTTTTCGTGTGCTAGGTGTGAACAGGCAGAAGAGAAGTGAAAACATTCTAGGCAGGTACAGTTGGGAATATTGCCACCTAGCCATCTGGTGTGTATACTGCATCCATATATATGACATTTCACACACTTTTGCGTTTTCATTTGTACAGATTTCACCCAGAAATGCTCGTCTAAATGCGAAGTCAAAAGTGAGAACGAAACGCCACTTTTGTGCTTTTGGTTCAGATGGTTTTTGTGTAAATGTAGCCTGACTGTCAAACTCTGAATAGTCTCAAAAAGAAAACCTGAAAAGACTGTTGGAAACAGTGCAAAAATAACATAATGTAATGATCAGTCGTGCGTAAAACCGGGAAGAGACTATTTCCTGAAAATGCATAGTCATTGTTTACATTCAGATGAAATGGTGAGGATCACAGAAGAAAAATTATCTTAAAAAAAAAAGTTCAGTAACACAGTGAAACAGATATATATTTCAGGACAAAGAATGAAACTGAAATGCTCACAACTGTGGCTTAAAATCTTGGTTAACCTCAATTCAAGGAAGGTTACAGGACATAGAGAACATAATAGGGTATAATGGATTTGTGGAGGGAAATTCCAGACAGGATGACTTTTATATTGTTTTGTATTGGGTATTACTGATGTTTTATGTGACCCGTAATGAGAAATAAGCCATCTGTAGTTATGTCATTAAAAAAAGGTCACATGAGAAATGTTTTGGATACAGTGTATTATTTTTTATCATGTTTTTTTAATACATCTTGAATACAGTGAACTGAATCTGAATTTAGCATCACATATGGGTAAAAGAAAAAGCAAATGTATAGTGGTAGCGATAAGCATCTATAATTGGAGCAAACTGATTCTCTGTAGACCCCATTAAAAAATAATGGGCGGGCTGAAAGGTGCAAGAACTTCCTTTATGAAATAATATTTCAGAAACCCAACCTTTGTGCTGCTCTTTTATCAGACTAATAAGACCTAGAGTTCACTACTCATCTCCTCAGCGCTTAACAATCAATATCACGAAGTCCAGAAGGAGACATGTTCCACATACATTGTAGATCATCAATCTTAGCAGTAGTGGCTCAAGGGGACACTTCCGACCTGATTGTAGCCAACAGCGTTCAGCTCAGAAAGCTCACAGCAATTACCAGCACAAAAGACCATTGACCTTTTTAGGCTTTAAATGCCCCATTAAAACAAACACAGCAGTGGCACACAGCAGGCTATGGCTGTGTAACTGCACATACAAGCCTCATTTAATTCAGTATTTACAACGTACTCTTCTCCCTTTTTATTAGCATTTTACAAACATTATACAAGTGTTACTTACTATCATTTTACTGAACCAGCTAATCAATGGAAATGCATTACAATTAAGGATGTTGCTGTGTTAAAAAAAACAGTAATAAACATAAATCACCTTTTGGACTGATACAAAAAAGGACCCCCAGTGCTTGGTCCAGGGTCTTCCAAGTAAATATGTGAAAAGAGCAGCCGGGAAAAGATTGTATAATGTTCTAACATTTTCAGCTTGGTAAAATATATGATCAAAAGCAAATAAATTTTGGCAAAAAATACTGTCTCTGTTTTGAATGTCTGGGGTCGCCAGAAATGTGTGATGATAAAATGGGGTCACAAGTCAAAAAAGTTTGGGACCCACTGCCCTGGAATATCTTATCAATATTATACATGACAGTGTAGATCAGTTCTACAGAGTGTGGTGCTCATTTTTGGACTATATCAGACCTGGCCTCTCTTCCACCCTATTAAAAGGATTGTTGTGCACTTCAGTGTTATTCATGAATGTGACTCCTGTACACTGTAACTCTGACCTACCACCTTCTGTGTTATATATTTTCATTTCTCATGTAAGAGCTGTCATGTATGTTTTGTTGTGTGTCTACTTTTTAAGACACTGTATGTTCTGTTGAATGAAAAACTAAATTGAAATAAAAACAAAACTCAAAACACCAGTACCCTACAGATGACAACTGGGCTGTTTACACATTACAGCCTAATACAAAAGAGTCTTTAAAATGGCTGAGACGTTGAGTCTGTGATTGATCATTACTCTTAGTGTTGACAGGGTCTCAGGCATAGGTCATGGCATATGATGTCACACATGAGACCCCCCTAGATCGCCTGCCCGGCTAGCTCAGTCGGTAGAGCATGAGACTCTTAATCTCAGGGTCGTGGGTTCGAGCCCCACGTTGGGCGATAGTTGCTTTTGAACTCATCAGAAGGTTAGTAACTTGTTATCAAGTTATCTATGGTATAATGAGTCAGCAACACATCTGGCAAGCCACAGGAATAGATGCACACAGGGACTGATACTACACTGTCTTGAACAAAAGTGGTAACAGTGGAAGTTTCTCTGAGATTAAATGATTAAAGGATAATGATCCGATCCAAATTTATTCATAAAGCACTTTAAAAACAACCAAAGTGTCGACAGAACACTAAAAGCACAGTGAATAAAATCAATCAAAATATTAAGAAACAATAAAATCAAATAAATAAAACAAAAAAATTAGCAAATAAAAAATAAATTAAAAATATATATATAACAACATAAGCAAAAGGTCAACATTGCAAGAGTGTCAAAAAACCAAAGAGAACAGGTGGGATAATAATCCTATCTTATGCAGCAACATAGTACAAGAAGGTCCATCCATCCATTTTCTGAACCACTCAATTCTCATTAAGGTAATATTTATTAATTAGTTAATTTGATAGGGACAGTGCACATAAAGGAACATCTGTGTTGAACAACATCAGATGTAAATATACTGGATTACATCAAAAATGCTCATTTTCGTCTGTAGTCCCTCGGTAGCTGATAACAAAACATCACAATTAAAACATACAAATAGCCACATGTCACCAGTGAGATGACACAAACAACTATTCACGCTCACATTCACAGATGATTCAGATTCACCATTTAACCTACTAAGGTGCATGTCTTTGGACGGTGGGAGGATGTCAGAGTGAACCCACGCAGATACTCACAGAACATGCAAACTCTCCACAGAAAGGTGTTGTTGTGCTGTGAGGCGATAGTGCTAACCACTGCACCACCGCACCACCCACTGGATAATATCACTATAAGTGCTGTCAAACCATTAACATTTTTAATCAGATCAATCACAGAGTTGCTGTGGATTAATTTCAATTAATATAATTACTTTTTAAACTATATTAATCGCATTTCATGAGCAAACAGACTCAAGAAATATGTGTGTGATATATGTGTGCTTAACGTGTTTTTCACAAGCTGGCTGATACATTAGCCAAAGGGCCAGCAGATATATTCAGTCATTTTGCACTGCAGATGGGTTAATTGCATTAAAATATTTAATCAGATTAATCATGATGATAGATTAATCTTTGTTCATTTTGACAGCCCTAATGACTATATAAGCATTCATCACTGTTCATTAATTTCTTGTAATTATACACTATACAAAAGTATTTTTAATATATTTGAATGTTTTATTATTTGGATGGCAGTTTGAGGAGTGAATCTGTTTCAGAGTAAAAGTTTTGTTTAACTGCATGAAAATGAAATCAAAAGTTCAGAAAATCAATGTTGCGAATTACAGTGCAAATTGAAAAAAAAAAAAACTTTTAGCAATTATGTAAAAAATTCTGTCAAACATTAGTAATATTATATTTGTTAGTTAAATTGTTGTTAAATTTAGTCAAAATATATGATATTATGATCAATAGGAGTAATAGTATGGATATGAGATTTTCATCATACACTGCAAAAAGTAAAACATTGAATCAACTTAAAAAATTTTCTTCAATAGGTCACACAAAAAATTAGTTAGGTGAACCAAATTAAATTATATTGAATTTAATTTAATTTGGTTCAGTCAACTATTTTTTTTTTAATGTGTGACCTATTATAGAAATTTTAAAAATTTGATTCAAGTTTTAGTTTTTAAAGTGTATCACACAGTCCCTCTTCCATGTAACTGATGTACTTTAACAGTAGAGGGTAAAGTCATTTTTGGTTTGTCTCCGGTGTTTGTCCCAGTGTAGCAGCTGCTCTTTTTTTCATACCCTGTAATGTTACAGATTCATGTTTCATTCTGAGAGAATTCAGATTTAATTATGATGCTCTTTTACTAACACCAGCCTTTTCTAGGAGGGATGTAAATTTCACAGTGATGGCCCATAATTACTCCAAATCTTTGCATGTACACACTTCTTCCTATCCACGGGAAAAAGATATTCTGATTATCGTCTTCATACAGGAACATCACAACAGAGAATGGAGCAGCTTTGATTATACATCTGAACATCTAATACAGGCAAGATCACTGCTTTACTCTTACTGAGGATCTTTCAAATGCTGTCTTCTGCTCTGACATAACCAGGACAATAATCTTTTCTTTGCATTGTTTTAATATAAACTTGCACTAAACGTACACAAATGGGTCAAGGTCAGTTTTGTGTGTTTCCTTTGAGACCAGGCCTACAAAATGAAGGCTTCATCACTGAATCATGTGTACAACTACTGACAAACAGTGGACCTTGCCGGTAGTCCAAAAACCTTCTTTTGCATATGAGGTTATGAAGTGAATGCAATCAACTATACAAGTCAAAGTCATGGCTAACGTTGCAGTGACGCAGGAAGCGGCTGCTGATCAGTGGACTGACAACACAGAGATATTTAAGAGAACAAACTCAAGTCCCACTAGGATCTGCTTTTACTTGAAACTACCTCAGAAATCAAACTTCTGTCCTGAAGCTTGATGATCTAACAGTCTCCACTGAGAATCTCTTAAATAGGCCAAGTGTTCATTTTCTCTAGAGTTTCTCCTGCCGTACTGCGTTGTGTTGTGTCACATCAATTATGGAGCGATGAGAAGCACATGCCTCTCGTGCTTATTCCATCTGCTTCACTGGGCAATGGTCGTCTAAACGTCCTGTACTTTCAACCTCATGTACCGGACTTTGATCTCTTTGTGGCACCAAAATCTGAATTTCATGAAATCTCACTACAACTAAAGAGAGTTCCTGTCAATGGAAGTGCCTTAACTTTAATTATTTACATAAACTGAGTGGTCTTCTACTCTGAGGATTCACCGCATTACACTACTATCGATTAATATACTGTGTTGCTTCATATAGAAAATAAATTACAAGACTAGCAAATATCCCGTCTCTCAGTGCCAAAACATATTCAGCCACTTAAACATTGTCTTTTGATTATTTTTAAGAATAACTGCACAGTCTGCAAAAAGACAAAATCAATTCACAAGGAATATGGAGTTTTTAATTGGCATCCGATCAAATCCCATGGAAATACAAAGAAACAAAAGCATTTATCATCATTCCTTCCTAAAAGTAACATGGAGACTTTTTTTAAAATAATAAATCCTTATCTGGGTCTACTTGGGCATTAAATGAATGGGCTTGCATTTTTTAAACATGTGATTACATTATGTATATTTCCACTAGCAGCTATTTTGTGATAAATGATAAAATGACTGACCACTTGTGACAAACAGCTAAAAAGAAAATTGCATAAACATACAGCTGTGGCTTCATTCGTTGACCAAATTGAACATTTTAAATGAATCTGATTATCTGCTTTTCCAGTACTATTACATTTCAAGCACTTACAGTAACCTTTCCTCGAATTCAGAGTCGGATTTCAGTGCATGTTGCTAAGTCAAGACTCAAAATGTGAAATGTGAGTGATGACGACAACTGCCAGTTTGATGATATGGATATTACAAAGTGATCATTGTATAAATCTAAATCATCTTCCTAAATGGCAATACCACATATATAGCTACAGTGCACTGGCTCCAACAAGAAAAGCAGCTTTTGCAGTGAATGCGCAGGTGTCCATAAAGGAACCCTCACTGTATAACTACCACATGTCACAATCAGCTGTGCAAAAAGGGGAGCATTCAGTGTCTTCACATGCTAGATGAATTGACTCCAGACATAAAAGTGACCATTGCATTGGGGCTCAAACCATTGTCAAACATCAACTCCAACCTGAAGTCGCCCCGGAGCATGAGCTTTAATCTTCCTAGAAACCACTGGCATTGTCGACAGCCCCAGATTTTGCATCAGCAGCATCCATGCTCTTACAGAATGGTGGCTGGTGCACCTTCATGACATTATGATGATGACAGCAGGAACAACCGGTTTCAACACCCACCTCCCTCTGTGGGCTACATCTGCAAATACCTCTGGTTAGATTTCCTCCATCCATCCCTGTGCGTTTAGCGCATTTATGCTGCTGACAGTCAGAGGGGAGACCCTACAAGGCAAGCCCTCAGTCCTTACCTGGTAAGCGGGCAAGATAATGGCTGCTGTCACCGTAGTTGACAGGAGGCGAAGTGAAATTTCTGCAATATTCTGCACTCTGGTAGTACGCTGCATCCCCGTTCTTCAGCTGCAGCGCCATCATCGCAGTCACATCCCTTTGCCAACTTCTCCTCTCCAAAAACCGGGCGGTGAGGCAGGATGACAGCCCCAGCCAGCCAGCCACACGCCGAAACACTCCGGCTTCCACCGGAGGGGAGACCTGCGCAGAGGGGGTGCAACACACACACTCCCATCACTTATTAAACCCACACATCTGATCCGTTTGATGCTTGGACACAGGCTTTACACGTCAAATGTCGAAAAAGACACAATGTTTATTTATAAGAGGTTAATACTGTCGATGTTTTCAGCGCGTCCCTCTCTGCCCTGCTTGGTACGGTCCATTTCCGAAGCCACCGCTTTGCATGGGTGGCAATCATGACACATTGTATAAATATGTTACACCTCTGTGGTACACACAGATCAGCCGTACCGGCTATTTATGAGTCCCAAACCTGCTGGGAAAACAGCCGGTCTGATAAACTGATGCAAATGATGAAAAAATATGGCCAAGAAGAATTAATTGCATTAAATGTGAGACATGAGTCTGTTAGGAGATGACATATAATAGCATTCAAATAATAATTAATAACACCAGCAACGTAAATAATAGAAGTGAAATGATTAACCCTTCTTATTGCTTTATATTATTATTTATAATGCATGTTTTACATTACATAATACATTATACTTACTCCTTTTCTGTAAGTATATTAGGGCTGTTGTCCACTGCTGGAGATATACACATTTTATATCATAAAGACAGATACTTGGTTAAAAAAGGTAAATAGAAATAGAAAAAAATACAGATAAATACTGAATTTTTAGTGCATGGTGTACAGTAAACATTTTTCAGGACTGAAATAATGGGTTAACTTCCAGGTTAACTTCCAGGTGACTACATCTGGGTATTAATAATAATAATAATAATAATAATAATAATTATTATTATTATTATTATTATTATTATTATTATTATTATTATTATT
>JAQQZY010000020.1:40063041-40083205 GCA_030068375.1 Ostorhinchus rueppellii
TACAATGTAGATATGCAAATACGTCACACACACATACATATAAATATACACATATACATTTATGTAACCTTTGACACGCATTTGGACATTTTCACAGTGCACTTTCTGCTCTGGTTTCATGCAGTATGTAGGCAACATATACAGTTACTATGACTTGACACAAGTTTGACAAACCACTGCATTGACACAGCTATTGAATCACTTTCTTCTGTATTTTACTTTGACCTATTAGGCAATTGAAGTTCCTCATTACAATGTAGATATGCAAATACGTCACACACACATACATATAAATATACACATATACATTTATGTAACCTTTGACACACATTTGGACATTTTCACAGTGCACTTTCTGCTCTGGTTTCATGCAGTATGTAGGCAACATATAAGAGTTGACTGTCCAATAGTATTTTTGTGTTATTTTAATATCTGTGTTATATTGATGTTTATATGGCTTCAGTCCTTCAGAGTAAGTCGTTGTAGGTGTTACAAATTTTATCGTATGGCATTGTGGACAGTTTTTGCATTTCACTCTCCATACTATGACAAAGAAAACTGTGAATCTTAAAATGAGTCTTTATCTCATGTTATCTCATTTCATGTAGGTGTTAAAATGATGCAACAAACTACGTTAGTCAGTAAAGTATTAAATTATAGTTGCAGTATGAATGGTGGGGTTCAGATAGAGGAAAGATGCAACAGTGAAATAAAAATATAAGTCCTTTCTTTTCATGGTCTACATGGTCTGTTATAGTTGAATTCACACTATCCACTTTAATAGTAGTAATATATAAATATAAATGTAGCTGACCTGCCAGTAAGCTGCTGCCAAATGTAGTTGATGTGCTTGTTGAATTTGTGTTTGGTTTACTACAGTGTGGCTGTGTTTGTGTGTCGGAGGAAGGGAGGAGGGCCCAGACAGACAGACAGACAGACAGCGTGGCTGCTTTGTCGCATCAGACAGCTTGTCCAGTCGACATGAAGCTCAGCTGCTCATAACATCCTCAGGTTGAGCCCCTTCGACTGGACATGCGGCTCTGTCTTCATTTTGCATAAGGGGACAGTATACAACCATAGGGCACAAGGGGGGTTTACTGTGGACGTGGAGTAACGGCTTCTGTTACGGATAGCTGGCACTGAGGCTGACAGACGACAGATAACATCCTGCTTCGCCCGGCGCCGGTAGCCACCAACCGGCCGTTGGGAACCGGAGGGGTTGGCTAGCTGGAGAGGCTAGCTAACTGGGATTACCCGAGTAGGAGAGGAGAGGACCATCACCTTTAAACATTTGGCTGTGTCGACGCACACTATGAAAGGTTAGCTGTTATTTTACGTTCCTACACCAATAGCGTGCATTGAGTGTTGATAATATCATTTTCATCTGTATCAATAAGGGGATGACAAACAGGCTCACCCTTAGCCGTTAGCTAGTGGTACAAGACAGCTAGCTAGCGTGAACCAATTTCTAAATGGTGTAAGGAGATGTCTGTGATGACACAGAATATGAATCATTGTTGAGTAATTGCCTAAGCTGTATCATTATTCTTTTTCGGTGTCTTTAAAGCGGCCATTGAGTATTTTATAGCTGTCATCTCTGAACTGTCATTCCCAACCGCCTATACTTAGCTAGCCTGTTGTTATTAGCCAGTGTGAATCACTCGAACTACAACAGATGCACACTGTGTGTTGTTGTTTTAATTTCCTTTCCTCCCAACACATATTTCAGTGACAGCGTGAAGATGGATTGAAACATGAAGGGTGGAACTGTCCCATCATCAAAATAGGAGGGCTGCTCTCTTAGGTATGCTTCACAAATTCCTCTCCTACCCTCTGATTCACACGTCCTCTGTGACTGTTCAGCTAAACATGTTGCCACATTTGTTGTCTTCTTTCTTCTTGGAGATAGTTGAAATTGCTGTGGTTGTTTAATGGAGAAAATGAAAGTGAAATCGATCAAAGGGTTTTATTTCAACCACACTGTTGTATAATGTGGTACAACTGGTAAAACCTTCTGTTAACTACATATATAGTATGCGTTGTGTACTATGAGTGTATGTATTGTGCAGATTTAGCATTTGTTTGATCTTGGGATCTGCTTTGTTGGCCTTTGCAGCCATTTGTGTTCCAGTATTCAAAGTGAGCTTGTGCCTAAGCCAATGTTTCCCCACTCCCTACATCCTGTGTTGTGAGGAAGCTTCCTCTTTTGTCCTAAAGTGTGTATCTGCATCCTGATCAGGGTCACTGATCGCAGAAGTGCTCAATGGGTGGTTTGTTCTAACTCAGGCTTTTAGTACTTTAGGTTGTTTTTGTACAAATTCAGACCTGTTTTTCTTTGTGAATGAAAGCTCCCTGTCCTTCCTCATTACCTTTGCAGTTACTCAAATTTGAAAATGAAATCGTAGACTCATGTTTAATCACTGGGTTAAACAGCTGATTATTGTCCATTATTTCAAAGGAGTAGCAAAGCTCTCTTAAAATTTTTGATACTCCTTGGGCGTCACGCTGCCATTTTTCCTGGTCTGGGACAATAGGGAAGATAAAGGTGCAGTTATTTTTCTGTTTCTCAGCTGCTGCTTCCTCCACTTCCCTAGATACTTAACTACTTCTAGCCATATAATAATAGTCACTTGCTAATCGTAATAAGTTTAACAGCCATGGCTCATTCCAAGATCCAATATTCAGCTTATTTGCCTGTAGTCCACACATGGCAGTTTGCATGTCACGACCAAAACTAACATTGAAAAAAGAAAGAACATTATTTGTGTGCTGACCTATTCATGATTCCTTCAGTTTAGTGGTATAACTGAAATTTCTTAGATTTTACAGTCATTTTAATTGCATTTCAGAGAATTTTTGTGATGGTGTAGGCCTGTTGTATTCAGAACCATTTATGTCAGTGTTTTTCATTTTTTTCTGCGAGTAAGTGACATCAGTAACTGCCCTGGAAAAAATAAATTATTCAATCCTTGCAATATGGTTTTAGTGTAAGTTTCAGCAGAGTTTTCACAGAATGTCTAAGCTGGCTGAGTCAAACCTGAGAACTTGTTGCTTTTTTGTCTTTATTTTCCTGGTCCTGTTGTAGGAAAGATGACTTTCCAGTTCTTAATCTCAACTGAAAGGCTCTAACATTTGCACTTGTTATTTGGCATTTAGGCAAACAGATATAACTGTGAGCTCTTATCATAGATGCGGAAAGAATGAAGATATTTGCATAGTCTGGAAGAGATTAGTTATCACATACAGTTATCTAAAGGCCAGGAATGAGATTTAAACATATCACGAGCCCAGTATTATTGGCCTTCTAGTTAATAAATTGATTGGTACGTCATTGTTTTCCACCTTAACTGATCAGAGACACTTCAAACAGGACTGTTTGGAACCCAGGCCTATATCATGTCAGTAGATGTTGGTATTTCAACTGAGACTTGGTATATGGTGCAGTGTGAATTTCATACAGTAAGACATTACATTTGATTGTAAATTGTTTTAATATTAATCAATGATATTCTAGTTATGTCCTTCAGACACATAACAAAATTACTCCTCACAAAATGTAATTCACAATTGAACCATTTATGTCCTTTAGATGTTGTACATAGCACAATAGAAGTGGCCAAATATGGATATTGGATATATGGCGAGTGCTAAAATGATTACTATTATGTCCTCATAATCTTGGCTTTAGTTACAAGACCTTTTTATTGTTGTAAACTGGCTAATGTTGAAAATGATACATTATGTTGCAAGTTTGTCACGAAAAAAACACATTTACCACCACGTGTCACAATGAGCAGTTGAGTCATTGTTGTTTTTGTGTTGATTGGTGGACCTGAGCAGTCTGTTGAAAATAGTTGTGTCACTATGGTCCCCAAGGACCCTGCCATTTCCCAGCACTCAGTGACAGAAGGTTGAATGAGCTAATCTTGAATGTGTTGCAGCAAGTGAGCACTGTGCCTTGGCTACTTTTACTTGGTGGGAAATTGTTCTCCCAAGAGAAATGATATCTTTTATAATGAGTGGAAGTTTAGGGGAAAAAAAACAGTCCTGAATATACACATGCTGTTTGGTGTGACTAAAAATAGCTATGTAAGAATTTAATTGGATTTCAAATGGATCGTAGAACAAAAATTTCATTCATTGTGGAAGTGGCTAAAAAGATGAATGAGAGGAGGAGTTTGGGTGTAGGGTGTTGGGTCATGTGACTAATTTGGAGTGGGAAAGCTTTGGATGGGAACGAGTATAAAAATTGGTCAAAATAGCTTATACAGACATTCCATTAAGCATGTTTTATCCTTCGTCTCTCAATGCAATGAGCTTTTCTTTCTCTTACATGTTCTAAGGGTAGGAGATTGCTCAGCACCAGTGATGCAAGCACTAGAAAAATGATTTAATTTGAGCTCAGCTGGAAATTGGGTCCAATAATAAGTTCATTGTGACATATAAGATTGTAGTACCATGGAGACATTATTTGCTGAGTGGATAAAAATGTATTTTTCCTACAATCTCTTTTAAAAACTTTTTAATATGGTGTAGAAAATACTAATGAAAAAAGAAAGCAATGAATGTTTTGTCAGTTTCAGCTTTTTCATAGGGTTCTTTAAAAACATTGCAGGACTTTTTGCACGTCATCACTTATGCACATCCTAATAAAGTTATTGCTTCCATTGTAGTTATAAATAAGTGCATGGGTGAATTGTAAACCGTCTCCATGTTGCTTTGAACCCCCCCAACCAGTAATATACAGTCACGGAAGAAATTATTAGACCATCAAAAACAATGGTTATGCAATCAAGTACTAATTCCTGTGTGTATCATATTCCTAAAACAGACAGAAAAAAAACCATGAATGCCTAAAAGCATTGTTTTTGTCAGTACAATGCCATAGATATTGATTTAAGAAATTGCGTGATTTTTGTTATTGGCAAGAAAACATCTAAAATGGCTAGATATCAGCTCTTAAATTTTATTTTTAAGAGTTATTTTTGTTATTATTATGTTTGTCCAATCAAATGTACCTTTAGTTCTGCCAGGCATTAAAATGACCAAGAAATTAAAGAAAACAAGAGGTGGTCTAAAAGGTTTTTCCACGGCTGTAGGTAGAAATGCCATTCAGCCAGGTTGGTAACTGCACAGGCACAGATATGCATTTGCTTCTTTGAGGACACGCATGATGTGAAGATATTTTCTTTTACCTGAAGGCATACATACACTATTAAGTCACTGAAGTAGATTTGGTGACACCAGCCAAATTGCTCAAACTCCGATACAAACTCTGTTTCAGTTGTAGTCGGGGTGATTGCAATAATATGGCTCTAGATAATTATTAGGTCTTGTCCTGTTGCAACCCCATGTCTGTGAACTAAATTGTCCCTAGGGGATAAATAAAGTCATCTGAATCTGATCATTTCAAATCCATATTTCTTTTATTTGAGTGGCTGGTTTTTGCTCCTTTGTATAAGATCAGCAAACCAGATTGTTAACTGTGCCTGTGACTTATTCTTAACATCAGAACATGGACATTTTCCTAACAGCAGAACATTTCACATAACTGATGTAAAACTGTCAGCCGCTATGTCTTCTTCCTCTTTGTGGGTTAATCAGATGACTCATTCTACTGGTATTGGACATAGATGTTATGGACCAGGCTTCCATGTGCTTTCGAAACATTGCAGTTACATCAAGCATTTGTAATTAATATTGAGGACAACTAAATTGCCTACATTATCATTATTCTTTTATTGCCCACTTGTATTCTGCCAAACAGTTTATAACGGCGCAGCCGGGCGCAAACCTCGCAAGTCCATATTTGGTCTTTTTTTTTGTTGTAAAACTATTCTATTGGTCAGTCTTCACATTGGCCTAACGGTTATAGAAATATTTAACCAATGAAAAATAAGTGTCGAAAACAGCTTTTAACTACATCTCTTAACTCCATTATTTATTTGTTTTTTCCAGTTTCCTGAAAAATAGTCATTTTGGATGTAAGAGGTGTCCGCCCAACAGCAGCGATATACATGATCCTACAGACACATTAAAGTAGTTTCCTGCTTCATCAGTAACTTAGTCTATATTGTATTAACATAAAACAACATGCTGCTACTATCCAGGATACCGCACATAATAGGCTATGTTCTTAAGCACCATAAGCACTATTTTATTTATTTATTTATTTTTTAAACCTAACTTATGTTGTTAAAGTATTACCACGAATATTATTTGAACAGAAATGATGTAGAATATCATGGCACAACTTCATCTAATTCCATTGTTCAAAGAGAAGGATAAACAATGATCTCAGGTGGAGAACTCTAGCAGAGGTTGTAGGATAGGACAACTTTAAGAAGAGATAGACCAGCTCGAACAGGTCATACACTGCTCTTTATGTTATGATAATCAGAACTTGACCGAAATTGTTCTTACCTTCCAGGTTGTGCTCTGCAGCTAATCTGTGAGTGAGCTGGGAGATAGAAAGGAAGATGCCTCCCAGGCCGTCCTCAGGGGAGCTATGGGGCATCCACCTGATGCCCCCCAGGTACAACACGTTAAATTCACTTTTGAATAAAATTGACTTAATTTTGGTAGCTAAAAATAATTTTTCATGAGTTACATCACCTTTTTGCATATTTTTTAATCATATATACTCACAGATTAATACATATTTAAAAAGACAAAGAGCTACAGTACATTCATTAAAAATATATCTTTGCTTTGATTATTGTTTAATATTTTTGCATAAAAACCTCTCAACAAAATTACAGTTCTAAGCATTAACCATATGTGATAAATCTCTCATTTAAGCAATAAGTGTAAAACTACTAAATTCAGGTACATAAAAAAATAACTTTAAATGAAGTTTACATAATAAGGCTTTACTTTTAAGTATCTTTATTTGTCAGTATATTTTGTGCCTGCAGACATGCAGGCAGGAACACCACACACAGCAGACTAGGAGCTGTGGGCTGCCATGTCAGGGAGACTCTTCAGTCTCAAGATGACTCCAACCTTCTAGGCCATGGCCTCTTGGTTAGTTTTGTAATGAGTGAGTGTCCTTGCAGGATCCTGGTGGACTGTCTGCTTCCCAATGGCATGATTCTAACTCTGGAATGTCTCCGTGAAGCCACACTAATCACCATCAAACATGAGCTGTTCAAGGAAGCCAGGAAATATCCTCTCCATCATCTCCTACAGGAGGAGACATCCTACATCTTTGTCAGTGTTACACAGGTACGAACTGTCCCTTTGAATTTCTTGTTTGCAGGTTGTCAGAATCATTGAGTCAAAAATAATTCAGGAGATCCTTTACTGTACTTTGTTGTGAGTGCAAGATTTCCACATCACGGCTGCCTTTGAACAAGGTTGAACACATCCAAGATTTTACTGCTGTGAGCTGGAAAAAAGCACCAAACTTTTCTGTAACATTAATTCAGTGCCTCTGGAGAGACGAAAGAATAAGTAGAATATTATAAAGTCAGCAACTGTTTTTTTCCCCTGCCTGCAGGAAGCAGAGCGAGAGGAGTTTTATGATGAGACCCGTAGGCTGTGTGACCTGCGACTCTTCCAGCCCTTCCTTAAAGTCATTGAACCAGTCGGCAACAGAGAGGAAAAGATCCTCAATAGAGAAATTGGTGAGAGGCTGCGTCTTGATTTACATTAGTGGTGTTTATTTAGCTGACTGAGAAAAATCTGTAGGAGTAGAAGGAAGAAAATGTATACAACCAACTGAAAAGACAAAACCCGGACTTATAACTGCATTTTTCCACATCAGTTATTTTAGTAGATCCAGTAAGATTTATACATTGCAAATATTCTTATCTATATAAACTCAGTATTATCAAGTCTCAACTAAAAATTAATATATACTCGGACAGCAACTTATGAAAACATCTTATTTCTTTACTTTTAATTTTTAAAATTAAGTTAATGTTTAACATTTACCAAATTTCTGAATTCTAGAGCATGTGAGTTTTAAAATAATTTGCTAGCTGGTTAATTGTACTAAGTTTTCTTTACAATTTTTACATTATCGTTGTATTGCAATAATTTTGAAGTGCTGTGTACATAAATCCAAAATGAACCACAAAACTTGACATTTTTTGTTAGCATTGTTCCCTTGTGGTCAAGATCTGTTTTTATGATGGCCGTAACTTCACTGAATTTTATTACAAGTTCATTTGAAAAATTACATTAAATTTGCATCTCAGTAGACATGACTACATAAGACATACTAGTTATGTTTTCCAAGGATAATACAGGTCTAATTTCAAAAGACACAACTGACATAATACAGCAGTGTGGGAAAACAATAACACTCTTCTCTTAATTGAATGATTGAGCCAAACCTTCTCTCTTTATCTTATTTAGGTTTTGCCATTGGTATGCCAGTGTGTGAATTTGACCTGGTGAAGGATCCTGAGGTTCAAGACTTTAGGAGAAACATCCTGAATGTCTGTAAAGACTCTGTGGAGTTGAGAGATGCCAGTGGTCCCCACAGTAGAGCATTGTATGTTTACCCACCCAACGTAGAATCGACACAAGAACTACCCAAACACATCTACAGCAAACTGGATAAAGGTAGGCAACAGTTTGAGAAAACACAGTGTAAACAGGGTTCGTAGGGGTGCTTGAAATCCTAGAAAATGCTTGAATTTCAATGTTGTGTTTTCGTGGTCTGAAAAGTGCTTGAAAATGCTTGCAATTATAACTCTGTGATTTATTTATGTATTTTTAATATTAACTCTCCAGGTTAGATGTTATGCCAAAGCTATTTGCATAGAGGTGATGCATTTTGGAAAATAAAACTTTATGTCACTAAAAAAAATTATCAGGTGCTCCGTTGGTTAATTTTTCTCTTATTGTCTGTCTTGGTGCAAGTGTGCCTAAAGAACGTCAAGTGGCTTCCCTCTTTTTGTATAAAACTTTGTGTTCTCCTTTAATTTATATACTTCTTGCTATTATGAAACCTAATTTTAAATGTTTATAGTATAATACAATGTAAATCATTGTGATAAAAAGGGAAAAAAATAATCAAGATTTTATGTATTTCTGTAGATATGTGGTTTACACAAGTGATGAGGTGTTATGATGGGAAAATTTCAAAATGACCCTTAAAAGTGCTTGGAAATTGCTTGAATTTGACCTTGAAAAATGTGTATAAACCCTGGAAAAGAAAAATTAGATGCTTAGATATTGTAGAGAATAGAAATGTTTTCGGTTTTTTTTAGGTTTATTTGTTTGTCTGATGCAGCTTATGTCAGTTCACCGGGAAATCACAAATAAAGCACTCGGAGACAATAGAAGGTCAACCAACAGGCTGTAAACATTTGAGGCTGCTGTCGATACTGCATTAACATTAGTCACCCAGCCTTTAAAACGGATAGGTACTACAACAATGATTCAGGCAATCAATGAATTGATTGATGTGCTACTAATGTGAAGCTTTTGTCTGGAAACAATACCTAGAAAATAAACAGCATGCTCAATAAGAACAGACCTTTCAATAATTCAAGTTATTGTTTTTGAGATACCTCTGGGCAGAATTTGATTTATTGATCGCTTTTCTACGCCTCCTTATTTATATGCTCTTCTGTGTCTGGTTTTGTAGGTCAGATCATTGTTGTGATATGGGTGATTGTCTCTCCAAACAACGATAAACAGAAATATACACTGAAGATCAACCATGATTGTGTACCTGAACAGGTGAAGTAAAGATGTTCAGTGACTAAAAACCTTTGTGTGTATCATGTTAATTTGTAGGTTATTATACTGTAGATCTATGCACTGCAATAAACACTGTCCACTTAAATGCAGCACACACAGAGCTACTACTGTAGTGAACTGCTTTATAACCTCTAATGTAGACTGTTTTAATGCATTTCTTTCCAACAGGTGATTGCAGAGGCCATTCGCAAGAAGACACGCAGCATGTTGCTGTCTCCAGAGCAGCTAAAAATGTGTGTTCAAGAATATCAGGGTAAATATATCCTCAAAGTTTGTGGCTGTGATGAGTACCTGCTGGAAAAGTACCCCATCAGCCAGTATAAGGTAAGAAGCATAAATGAAAATTTGTATGAACAGGAAGTGCAGTGAAAATTAAAGACTAAAATGGCTCAAGAGATATGAAATACCATTTTTGTATAGAGGTGTTTTGACTGATTCTGTCTTAATTCTTGATTGAGCGTTAACGTACATATGCAAAAAAAAAAACAGTGGGTAACACTTATCAAGTACAGTTATAGATTGTCTTCACTTCTCAATCTGTGGGTGGACAAGTGAAATGACAAACCTATTCAGGGCGATCCTTCCAAGATGGCTTGATATGATGCTTCCATTTGACACAAACAGTGGCTTTTCCTTCCATCTTTTTACTCTTTAAGTGAAAGTTGAATGATTAAATGTTCATGGAAGAAACTCTTTATGTTACAAAAAAGTGAATCACTCTTGTGAAATAAACTTGAAATTACAAAAACATACTTATTTCTGAATGTATGTTTGGACTTTTTCATCAATTACCTAAAAGTAACAAATAAACATTAGTGATCATATAAGAGGCTGGAAGCCACTGTAATCCAATCATCGTAAAATGTTTGGTCCAGCCTTTTCCACACTTAAGTCCTCAATTGGCAGATTAAATAAAACGCATAACAATAGTAGTTACAGCTAAACCAGAGTCATTGTAAATGCTGAAGAGAGCCGTGGGTGTGTTTTAGGGTGGAAATACTCTGTAATGAATGCTTAAAAATTAAAAACAAAAATTATATAGAAATTTCCAAAAGCGTTTTTAGTTTTGGAACAAGTCAAAAAATCTTTGATGTCCAAAAAACAGGTTTTCAGAGGTATCATTTTAAAAGTGAAAGATTGGTCATTTTATGTTTTTGTTTGTTTGTATTTGTACATTAGTTTGTAGAAATGTCATACTAGTTGAGGACAGTGTTTGGCTACCAGAGGTATCATTTTGAAAGTGAAAGATTAGTCATTTTGTGTTTTTGTGCATTTATACATTAGTTTGTAGATATGCCATGCTAGGTGAGGACAGTGTTTGGCTGCCTCGCTTACTTTACTCATTATTGAGAAGTGACATTTAATGACAAGAAATGCAAATAATAATTATCATAATAACAAGGGTACATGTCAGTAAATGTTTTTTTTTAATCTATATTTCATGGAGGCTTTTGCAATGCATTTATTATAGATGCTCATTTTTGGATGACAATGATAATACAGTTGTTTTTATATATATATATATATATTATGTTTATGCTGAACCCTTCTTCTAAAGGACAGGAACCATTCTCTTATGTGCTATTTGACTTCATAGTGAGAGTCTGGAGAACTCCCCATGTGCCAAATTAGAGTGGGAGTTTCTTACAACGTCACTGTTTCCCTAAAGTCACTTGGCAGCTGCAGGAAAATGACCAACTGAGATCATTTGGTTACACTTACGCACAGTGTAACTCTAGCAGGTCTGTGTAGACTTTCGTTCTAACCGACCTCCTCTGTGTCATTCTCTCTGTGTCTCTGCCTTCAGTATATCCGCAGTTGCATCATGCTGGGCAGAATGCCTAACCTGATGCTAATGGCTAAGGACAGCCTGTACACCCAGTTGCCTACAGATAACTTCGTCATGCCATCATACTCTCGCCGCATCTCCACAGCAACATCCTATATGAATGGTGAGGCAGCTGCCAAGTCGCTGTGGACCATCAACGGGACTCTGCGAATACGAATCCTCTGTGCCACCTATGTTAATGTCAACATAAGGGACATAGACAAGGTGGGGGCTCCTGGTACCTATAGAAATACATCAGTGTCTGAGTTGCTTCGTCACATTAATAACAGGTCCAGTGTTCTACAGCTGCATGTGTGTATAGTGTGAGTTCAAAAAAATGTGCCATTTATTGTAATTTTACACATTCAGTAACAAAACTGTGATTTCATATAATCTGCATATTAAATGTAGGTTAAAGACAATGGGAAACATAGTCCACAATAGCTTTGTAACCATTTGAAAAGTACTGAAATATTGTCATTTAAAGGTTGAATGTGGAATATTCTGTTGTATCAAGTGGTGAAATGGCAGATTTAGAATCAACTGAATTTCTTAATGGCTTCCATTGGCTGCAAAAAATGCACAAAAATTCTTATTATAAAATTCTGTTCCTGTTACGATTTCACCACAAGTCATCATTTCTGAAAGTTTTCAGCTTTTTCATTACTACAGTGAAAATTATGCATTTGATTTCCAATTCGGTTGACACAAGTTAATAGGACAATCTCAGCTAAAGTAAGCTAATTGTTCTGCTCAAGAATAATATATGCATAGCAAACCTAAAATGATGGCAAAATTGATATTTTTTTGAGAAATGGCCTCTGGTTCATCCCTTTTCCAGAATAGGATTACTTGGGGCCAAACAGTGGTGAACTGTTCCTTGTGTTATTGCTGTGTGAGACTCTTCTTATGACAGATTGCTTGACATTGGCAGAGCCAGGGAGATGTCAGTCAAAAGATCATCTGCCACGCTTCTTGAGAATGGTCTGAACAGCAGAATTGACTGTTTTTCAGTTAGTTTTTTTTATTGTTTTTAATACATATTTTCAGTCAGGTTTTTGTGCTCATTTAATGAGACACTCAACTATACCTTAATATGCATTTTCACTGTTTTAAGCAAAATTTCCAGACGCTCTAAGATTCCTTTGGAACTGTTTTGAAGGACTGTGTTTTTCTAACTCTGCACACTGTCCCATCACCCAACTCTTTCACTTCCTGTGGAAACAAACAGCACTTGTCCAAGTTTCATGTGAACAGAATCCTTTATTCAGGGAAAATGGTTTCGTAAGCTCATGTTGGTGTGCTGTCATGAATAATTTCTGTAAATGCAACAACTCTTGACAGAAGTGCCACATTGCATGCAATTTGAGAGTACAGGCTGTTTACCTTCAGGGCTTTAAAGGTTGTCAAATCGTGTACTGCAGGCCAGTCTTTCATTTGCTGGGAAAATCCATCATACTTTTTCATTGTTGCTGTTATTTCATCCTGTAGTCTTAGTTGTATTTTGCTTTTTATTTGCTCATAGATTTATGTGAGGACTGGCATTTACCATGGAGGAGAACAGATGTGTGACAATGTCAACACACAAAGAGTACCCTGTTCTAATCCCAGGTACAGTACAGTAGCCTTTGGTTCACTTTGGTTCTTTAATTACCTCTTAATTTGTTTTCCTACTACTTCTTCATTTCACTTTCACTCTATTTAACTAAAATAGTTCTTCAGACAGTATGCTCTACTAATTTACTTAAAGCAGGCCAAGACGGGAGGGTAAGTTAACAGTTTAGCACTGGGTAGTAACACTAAACTGCTATATTGCATTACTGTTAAACCTTACCCCCGGTGCTGTCTTGTACATCAGGATAGGCAAAAGGAGTAGAGTTTTGATAAAAACCTGGTTAAGTCCATCATATTTTAATAAGTGTTCCTCGAAGACATTTTTACTTTAGCTCATTTGAACTGTCTGGAATAAATTGTGTTTACAAGTATAGCCTTAACTTTGTGTAATAACTGTCAAGTTTTTGGGGATTTGGTTTCCTAGGAATTGAGAGCAGTTTTTCAGGCGTCAGAGAATTAAGTTACTCTGGTCTGTTTGATTTCACTTTTCGTGACGGTAACTTCACTTCTCAATGTGGTTTTTCATGCACTTGTTCTAGATCATAAATGTTTTTTTCTTTCTTCCTTCCACTACAGGTGGAATGAGTGGCTCACCTATGACATGTACATCCCAGACATCCCTCGCGCTGCCAGACTCTGTCTGTCTATCTGCTCTGTCAAGGGCAGGAAGGGAGCCAAGGAGGTATGACAAAAGAACTGCTGAGAGCAAATTACATTTATAGATACATTTTAAATATGTTACATTTGTCATTTTGAAGAAAAAAACAGAAAATGAAGTACATCTTCACTCTTTAATGTCACTCTCCATACACAGTATTGTACTAGATTTGAATAATTTCCCAATTGGATTAACTAAGGAAAAATCTAAAAGTATGGCAAGTAAACTGTTTTCGAAAGCATAAAATTCAGAATTAATGAAAAAAAAAAAAAAAAAAAAAGGATCATCCAAGCAGATTGTTTTCCTTGACATTTGGAGCCAGCGTTGCCAGAGCAGTTATTACTCTTGGCGAGAGCTCTGGCCATATTGAAACTGATGATGTCAAAAACATGGCAAGAAATATGACATGTGACTGAAATGGCACTCCTACACAGAACTGCCTCTATGCCTGAAATGTCATCCACTGTTTCCTGTTAATTAGTTTGAGCTACAGTACATAACTACAGTTTTCCTGGAATTATTGCAATAGCATACATGTTCATAATGTAACATTCATTTAATACTGTTCATTTAGATATGCGATAGCTATTTTTTACTTCAGTGTCAAATAATATCAATAAATAAGAATAAATGAATTGACCAAGAAGTCAGGAAATTTGTGGGGGGAAAAATGAAGTTTTGAAATGTGAAGGAGCTCTGATCGCTGTCTGATTATCCAGCTCGACTTCTTTCTATGATGTGCTTGTACAGAGTGGGTGTTCATACCAGTTCCTATATGGAACGTTTCAGTTGGCTACATTACATGACATCTGCATATCTATATCCTCTTTTAACGTGGTCATGCCAAACTATTTCAGTGTGCCGTGCTTGCACGTGTGTTTGCTAATGCCAGTATTGAACTACTGACACTACTCAGTGTGTCAGTTTGTCTGGGTGTATGTGTCCAAGGTGAATGGGAGCTGTGGTATCATCTTTGGTTCTGTTTAATTACTAATCAGATACGGGCACAGTGGTGGCAGAAAACATCAACAGAAACACTATCAGCAGTAGGGACTTTTCCATTCACGATACGCACCAAAATAATACAATGGCCTATTGTGTAAAGTTGTTTTTGTTTTTCTTTTTTTTTTTTTTTTTTTTTTTACAGTGGAATGAATTAACATTTTCAACAGAAGTTCAGACAGTAAAGACAGTATTACTGTTTGAAATACAAAGGAGCATTAAATCATACAGTAATAATTACATACTAAAGAATAACACGTTGATGATCACAGAGTTGCTGAAAAAGATGTTTGTCCATCCCTTTAAGTCAGTGTTTAGTGACTGGGATGTGTAAAACTGTTGGACGGTGTCTGTGTTTGAGGTCTGATACTTGTAACAAACACCTACACCGATTGATTTTTCTTCTATCTCTGTGGTGGAAAAGCTGTAAGAGAAAGATATGTGTGTGGGTGAAGTGTATCAATGAATGCCAGACATGGATATTGTAACAGACACCTGGGGTGAGTCCTGTCCCCTGCTGTGGCTTGCGAGGTTGAGGTCAGGTTAGCGGATGCTCTTTCATGCCCCACCTGAATTAAAGATAAACACCTCTCTGCACCAGCCTTTTGTTCCAGCGCTTACTATAAATAGGTGCATTTTGACTAGCTGTCTGCATGTAACTCTATCTATGTCACCATGTTGCCCTTTCACACCTGGTTTCATCGCTACTCTTTAGTGAAAACTCATCCTGAATATCAAGATGTTATCTTAACCATTTCCCTAGGCTTTGGGAGACTCACTCACTCATTGTTATGAGTAATGCAGCTAAATGATTGCACAGTAATATTAGAAACCGATTAAATTATGAAGTTAATGTCAACTTTTATATAGTTACATTAACTTTAATGTCACTTTTAACTATCTTTTTTGGCAAAGAACTGGATAATTCACTCTAATAAGTTGAGATATGCCAAACCATGTTCCGTAAAGAAAAGGAAAAAATATATTATTCACTTTGTACTGATTTTTGATGAAAGTCATACAACAACCAGCTGGATTTTGAATTATGAGTGTTGAACCTTTCAGAAACTCTAGAAATAATGTGTTGTGTGTGTCTTAATTTTCATGACATCCTTACGTTGAAACTAAATAAAGTGGGATTCTTTTTGTTTCTGACTCAACAGGAGCACTGTCCATTAGCATGGGGTAATATTAATTTGTTTGACTACACTCACACTCTGGTGGCCAACAAGATGGCACTGAACCTTTGGCCTGTCCCTCATGGCCTTGAAGATCTCCTCAATCCCATAGGAGTCACTGGATCTAACCCCAATAAGGTTTTTATCTTTTGTACTTATTGTATCACTGTTTGTTTGTGTGTGTGAAACAGATTCATACAGTGTAATTGTATTTTAATGTATTTTTGTTGCACAGGAAACCCCGTGTTTGGAGCTGGAATTTGACCATTTCAGTAGCCCAGTCAAATACCCAGATATGAATGCTGTGGAGGATCATGCAAACTGGACCATCTCAAGGGAACTGGGGTTCAACTACAACCTCTCTGGACAGGTGATAACCATGTTACCCAGCCACTCACCAATGCACTATAGCCATTATTTACATATTTTAACACCGCATTTATTTGTGTTCGAGCATACACCCCTTGGTTGTCTTATTAGGTCTACAGATCCCATTTCTCCCCAGCCCAACAATGAGCTCTAATTAGTTGGTTCCACCAACTGTACTTTCCTGATGTCGCCCATGTTATGTTTATTTCCGGTCAGTTGTTTGATAAAATTTGTGGTGTGAGTTACCTTTCGTTAGTTAAATACCGTAAGCACTGTGGTTAATTTACACCATTCATCATCACTGACAATGTTTCACAACTAATTTGATTCCAATGATTTATAAGCCTCAGTAGTGCCAATCTAAGTCACTGTGTTCTATTATTTATAGGGGTGTTGGTGATGCCCTGTCTTATCAGATTTCTAGATGATGCATGGCATGAGAACCATGGACTCTGATGTGATAATATGACATGTGGTTAGAGTTTCAGCAGCAAATGAGAGGATGTGAACAGTGTGAGATGATGTGTTAAGTTATTCATGATGTGTGTTACAAATGCGAGGAGTGCCCAACTCATCTTGTGTTGTGATAATGTCATCTGACTTGTTCATGACCAGAAATGTGTTTGATCTTGTCTTGAGTAATTTATAGTTACATTAAACCACCTCGCAGGCCAAAATCCACAGCCAGCAGCCATACATATTAAGAGAATGAGATACCTTAAAAGTTTTTACTGTGAATCACATGACTTTAGTTTAGTTCAGACTTCTCATTTTATTGAATGTTAATTTAAATATGCAACGACTTATTTCCCAAAGGAATAAATGTAAGTTGTCATAGCTGACATTAATGAAAACAGTGATTTTTTTTATTAATATATTGACAGACAAGATGATGCAATATATTCTATAATATTATTTCTGAATTAATGTGTATGCAAGGACTAGATACAATGTGATTTTGTAATATTTTACTGTGCCAGCAGTTATGATGTTATTAGTGATACATTAATGTACAGTTTTAATAATTTTCTTTCTATTGTTCTGCAGAGCAATCGTGTGGCTAGAGATCATGCCCTGACAGACGGTGACACTGAACAGCTCAGACAGCTGAGCAACAGAGACCCTCTGTCAGAAATTACTGAGCAAGAAAAAGACTTCCTCTGGAGGCACAGGTAATTACAAGTATATTTTATAACACAGCATTTGAAGCACTACAGTATGTGTACAGCAATACATTCCTTAACATAAGGCTCATTGTTGATGTCATTTGACCTTCAGGTTTTGTTATTTTTACAGACACCTTATGTATTCTGAACTGTATAGCATGTATTGACTATATAGTGTATTTTCCCATCATACTGCTCTTTTGAGTTGCAAATGTAACCTTGCCACAAATGTAGCAGAAGTTATCTGCCTTGCTTGTAATCTAGAGTTCTGAGGGGAAATATCAGTTGACTGTGCCTTGGAAATGTTAGGTAATGACACCTTCACAAGCTACCAGATGTAACTGTATGATGGGTAGAGCTGGCCAAAACATGTACTTTGTTTAAAAAAAAAAAAAAAAAAAAAAAAGATAGAGAAATTACAGGTACATAATAATCAAAGTGAAGATACATTTCTAAACGCCCTTGTAATACCATTTTCATTGTACTACTTCATCTTCATCACGAAATATCTTGAAAATTTTAGCCAATCAGTATCTTTATCGCCATATATGTAAGAATCGGTGCATTTTAGAGGTCGGTAATTTTGCAGAATTTATAGATCTGTGTTAACATCTCACTATGTTCTACCAGGCACTACTGCATGAACATCCCAGAGATTCTTCCCAAGATCCTTCTTGCTGTCAAGTGGAACTCCAGAGATGAAGTAGCACAGGTAGTGCCATGCCACTTTAGAAATGCTTATTGTATTAAGACAAATGTCACTCAACGAAAAAGAAGCCACAGAGTTGAAGAGAGACTCACAAGAGACAAAAAGTATAAAAAGTGGTATTTGCACTGTTTTTGTTTTTTGGGGGTTTTTTTGTATAAAATGTGCGTCTCCTCAGGAATAATTCTGTTATTACAGAATTCTGTTCTAATTAATTAATTATGCTTATATAATATTTCAGATCATATTTTGTTTTGTCTTCCAGATGTACTGCTTGTTAAAGGAATGGCCATCCATCCGTCCTGAGCAGGCCATGGAGCTGCTGGACTGTAATTATCCAGACCCCATGGTCAGACACTTTGCGGTTCGCTGTCTTGACAAATACTTGACAGATGACAAGCTCTCCCAGTACCTCATCCAGCTTGTACAGGTATGTCTAACTGAGGGAAAACAGACAGGGATAAAAGGGTAGAAATCAATAACTGCCAGTGCTGAAAATTATGTGGAATGTGGAGAACCAATTTTGAGTGTGAACATCCTTGTCAGTGGTATTTCTGATCTAAGGGAGTCTTTGTTCAGTGTGTTTCTATGGTGAAAGGCTTGTTATTCTGCAGTGCATTAGGTTGTCTTTGATTTTCTGCTTACTGAGAGTTTACAAAATCTGTAAGGTTTCATGGTTAGAGAGATGATCCAGTCTGAATCTACTGTCTTGTAGATTTAGATTTGTCTTCTCTGATTCTAGGTTTTAAAATATGAGCAGTACCTTGACAATCCCCTGGCCCGCTTCCTCCTCAAAAAAGCCCTCACTAATCAACGGATCGGTCATTTCTTTTTCTGGCACCTGAAGTAAGTCACTCATTCAGTACAGGGTGTCTTTTCTATTTATGTGCTTTTATTTTTGGTTAAAAAAAACAAACAAAAAAACTATGTGTCCTTCTCATAGGTCAGAAATGCACAATAAAACAGTGAGCCAGAGGTTTGGTCTGCTGCTAGAGGCTTACTGCAGGGCTTGCGGTATGTACCTCAAACATCTGAGCAGGCAAGTGGAGGCCATGGAGAAGCTCATTAACCTCACTGACATCCTCAAACAGGAGAAGAAGGATGAGACACAGAAGGTATGGTTATTACTCACTTACCTCCTCATTCAAATTCAGCAGACTTGCTCTCAGATTGTGGTAAAATCATGAGCCCCTTTTCCACCAACATTCCCAGGAAATTTTATCACCATTTATTTACCTAGGTGAAAGAATACCTTGTAATCTGTGTGGTTTCTATTTCCACTGCACCCCGAAGTTCCAGGAAATGTATTCAAATCAGGCTTGATCGTTTCATGTTGGCAGCTCTAAGGCCTGATCAATTTTTTCTGACAAGGTTTAGGCTCTTTGGAGCATACTAGCCAAATTTGCTCTTTAGTGTATTTGGATGGATTATTGCAAAGCAATAATAGGAGCAGCAAATGGATCTCATCATCCATCAACTTCTGGTAGCTCCTCTTCTTTTGCAAATGGAATAAACAAATTTGCACTGGTTTAAACATTGTAGGTGAACATAAGTGTGGAATTCTGCAAGTTTGTTCCACCAATCAGCATTCTTCAGCACACACAGCCCCACTCCTCAAGAATTTCTGGTAATGTGAGGAGTTCCACCCACCACTAGGAACTTCTTCAGGCAAAGTTTGGGGTTGAGGGTAAAGTTTTTTTGTTTTTTTTTTACTGGTTCATTTTAGTGGAAATGGGACCAGGTAAGGCTGTGCAATTATTTGAACTTTGAGAACGATTTCGATTTTGTTGTCAAACGATCTCAAAACTCCTATAATCGAGTTGAAACGATTTACTTTCTGTTTTTGTTTACACAATTTCTGAGACGTGCATGCGCAATACATTCCATTCCATTGCAAAACAGCTGTAAAGTACATATTTGTAG
>JAQQZY010000020.1:40083305-40096957 GCA_030068375.1 Ostorhinchus rueppellii
GGGGAGAGGGAAGTCTGGGCATCCCTGCTTAGACTGTTGCCCCCGCGACCCGGCCCCGGATAAGCGGAAGAAGATGGCTGGATGGATGGATGGATGGATGGATGTTTTCGGTGCTGTTTCTGGAAGTGGTGTCAGTTGTTTTTCGGATTAACGCAGGCTCTATCACTTCTGCATCCTGAATAGCACTGCTTGTTGGTAAACCCCCACCCCCATTCGTCTTGTCTTTTGCTGTCTTCTATTGGTGTCCCCCTTAACTCACCACGCTGCCCCGCTGCCCTCTCTGGCTCTTAATGGAAAAATCTAATAAAGAATGACAGCTTAGTTTCCAGGGAGGGCTGGTGATAGTTACCCACTAAATATTTAAATATTTGAGTCTAAGAATAAAATCAAACTTATAGAAAGTTGCCACCCTGTGTGTGGTGGTAAACTATGAGAATAAACGCAGACAAAAAAAAAGAAAAAAAAAAAGATTTTGCAAAATATTTACCAATAATCAATTTAGACCAAGTGTATGGTTACTTTAATAAATCTGTGGATAAAATGTTGTTATATTTATGGAAATAACTCTGAGTCAAACCAACTGAAGAAGAACATCCGCATATTCAAAATAACATAGACGCTGACTGAATGAGTGAAATTAATCATTTTCTTCCTCTACTTTTCCACGATAATGTCTGTTCAGTGTTATATCTATGTCTATCCACATGCATATCTCCATGAACTGTGTGTTTTCCTGTTGATCTGTGAACCCGTTTCAGATTTTGTTGTTCTGTTTGTAGGAAAAGGATGTTTTCTACGTCTCCAGGATCACCGCTCATCTGTCTCCTCTGCCGGTCTGTCACAGATGGGCCAGTAAGACACATAAAACACATACCAACAGGCCTGTTACATTCACCACTGCACTCTGATAATATCCAAACAATCCAAATACAGTTTACCGTTTCCATCCTAGATAAGACTTACACAGGTGTGGTCGACCATGAGAAGCTGTTCAAGACCGCGGATGGTCGGAGCTTCAAGTGTAAATCTGAGAACCGGCTCCTGATGTCGTCTGTGCTCAACATCAAACTCATCCCTCTGCAGATTCAGGCCTTCACTGTCCCCAAAGGACAGTACGGGAAAGGTGACTGAGAGGATCCAGCAGTGCAAGAAGTACCCCCATCCTTAAAAAGGACTAGTAGCATGCAAAATATACTCAAGTGTGAAATGGAAGAGTAGTCATTGTGCAGTGCAGTGGTCCCTGTCAGTGTTGTAAGATAAGATAAGATAAGATAAGATGAGGTAAGGTAAAGTAGGATAAGATAAGATAAGATAAGATACGATACGATGAGACAAGATTAGATTCACACCATAACATAAAAAATAGCAACAACAAAAACATATCTACCATCTCGTTTCCATACGCTTAGATAATTTTAAAATTAATTCCAAAATTCCAGAGCCTCTGAACGTCCAAATGAGTCATATCTGATGATGCTAAAACACTTAGAAACTGCATTTTACCTTAATTATTACAATATTTTGATAGAACTACTATTTTATTTATATTAGTTGTTGCTTTTGTGTGTGGCTGTTTAGATTTTCGAGAATAAGTACTTGCACTAAAAAGACCTGAAAAAGTTACAAAATAAAATACTTTTCAGAAGACTCACAGGCTTCTGTACATCCACCCATGTCATATAAACATGCCACTGAAAAGCTGAGAAACTGTATTTTACATGAATTATTTTAGTGTAATAATAGAATTATTGATTCAAAAGTTATTAAATATTTCTATCAGTAGATTCTGATTGTAACTATTCAGGTCTTAGAGGGTTGGAAAAGATTTGTGACAGTCATAGAGGGCATGAAATGTGCTTATTCTGCCTAAGATAATGGATAAATTTATACCTAACCCATGAGAGAAAGCTTAATCTTTCCATTTATCACAAATATTCAAAATAAACACACTGGCTTTGATCATAAAGAGGATTTGAAACTGTAATCTGGCATATGGAGAAGAGGAAAAAGTACAATTTATACGTCTTCAAAGGAACGTAAAAGAAGAATAAAGCTGCCTTAAACGGAAACACTCAAGTAAAAGGCAAAGATCTGCAATTTGTACTTTAAAAGAATGGACAAGTGTTAAATGGAAGACGAGAACAAACATCTTGGTGCAGATTTTCACAGTTATCGGTGTTTAAATTCCAAGTGAATTAGTGACAGAACACCTTGTCCTCATCTTTGTTTGTGTTCCTGTTTGTCAGAGGTGGAGTGCTGGGCTGACTTCAACAGGCGGGTCATTCCCATCGTCATCGGGGCCATAGTGGTCGGTCTCATCCTGATCGCTGTGTTAACCTTCCTGTTCATCAAAGACCGACGCAGACAAGGACATGAAAGTCTGTGAGAGGCAATAACGGAAGATGAGACAACTGATGTCTGATGTCAAAACAACAAATACAAAAGCTTTATTCATTTTATGTTGGATTTATTTAAGACAGAATGTAATTATTTTTGCTATTTTCTATCTTTTTTTTTGTCTTCGTTACCATTATGTAACTGCTTTACATGTTCTATGTGTGGCTTCTTTCAACGGCCCGATGTTTTTGCTTATTGGAATAAGTCATGGGTGGTAAATTGAATAATATGCAGAATTGTATGCAAGGTTTTTGTTTTCCATTTATTCTTGGAAAAACAAATAGCAAAATAAATAAATAAATCAACAGAAAAAAATTCAAATGGTGAAAAAAAAATGTAGCAATATAAAGCGAGTTATTTTATGATCTGCAATAAGAAACTGGTTTATTTGAAGTGTAGAGCATAGACAGTAGAACACATTGAAAAGAATTAAATTAAACAGTTCATGCATAGTGGTCCCTCCAGTGGACAGCTGTTCAAAGCTGTTCTCTTGTATATTCAGGGATTTGTTGTTTTAGTTCCATATCAGCCAACACAGTGGATGCTTATGCACCATCCCATAATACACTGACATTCATATCATTACTGTAACTTTACTGTTATAGATAAACCTGATCTGCAGTAAGATGTTTGAGTGTAAAAAAAAATATTATTAAGTTTTATTAAATTAAATTAAATTATTATACTGTAATTACAAGTTGTTGTTTTTTTTGTTTTTTTTTAAATAAAGTTTTGGCTTTTTTTTTTTTTTTGCATATTATCACTATATTCCTAAAAATGTTTTTATTTCACAGTTTTCTCACAGTATATCAGCAAATAAATATTTCTTTGCTTCTAAAATGAATTGATGTCCAGCTGAGTGGACATTTTTGTAACTCCATGAAAAAAAGGGTTGATAAAAATAAATCAGTTATATTATTTTTTTCATGCCTAAAGAGGAATAAAAACACTCAGGAAAAAACAATCTTGATTAAGGTTCTCATAATTCATGCATGAAACGATTAATGAATGGTCTATTAACAATATAGCCGAATTTTTATTGAAAATATTACTTGTAAACAGACAACTTTATGTCTAAAAAAGCAAATAAACATGATTTTAATTTCCTTAATTTTAAACGCGATGTTCTTTATTGCTGTGGATGATTTTTTTAAAAAATTTAACAGTAATTCATTACATGATTGACGAAGAAACATTACCATCTAGTGGTCACTTTTTATCACTGCAGCTTCCTCCCCGCCTCCATATTCACTGTTCTCATTGGCTGTCCACATTACGGGTCCTCAGAAAGGTCCAAATAGATAACATCCACAGACTTTGATAAATATATTGGTTTTATGTTAACGACAGAGACATAACATTTATTTGTTACACACTAATCGTATGTTTAACGCGAGTAATTTCTTAAGTTAACACAGACTCTCATTTAATGACATTTATTTAGTTACAACTTCGCGTTTTTCTCCCCAGCTTGTCAGTCCTGTAGCTAGCTGCTAGTTTAGCATTAGCTAGCCACTGCAGCTTGTAGCTATGGCTGCAGTTATCCTGAGTTTCCCTACTCTCCAGGGTCTGAGGATATTTACACAGTGAGTATACTAAAACTCTCGTGTGTTCTGTCTTGAAACTCCCCTCATATAACCTTATTAACCAGCCTTCATAACCTTCTTCACAGCTATCAAGTTTACCGACCATTGAATGATACGACTGTGCTAACAAAACAGAAGTGTATCAATGGCTGGACTCATAAATTATCGACTGGTGCCTATAGTTAGCTAACGTGAGGAATGTTTGCTATTTTCTCTCTCAATGTCGAATTCTTTCCCATCCGGCGACCGTCTGGGTCAGATAACATCTGTGCAAGGTTAAATAAAGGTAGCAGGCACACAGCTAGCTGCTACAACATACTGATTTAGTTTAAGACTTGTGCGAATAGCATCATAGTAGCTCAGATTTGTCAATATAATTACTGAAACTAATCCTCGTGTAACACTTGGTGTATGCAAGGTTAACTGTGCCCTTCACAACCAGAGAAAAATGTCTGATATACAACTTGTTTACTTTCCTCTTCAGAAAACTGTCATGGACCAAAAGAGGGGTGAGGCTTGTTTCAGGAGGTGAGTGAATGAAATGCTCAATAGTTGCACTTTGTTATAAATTTAGGATCATTTCATATCAACTCACATTCTCCCAGTTTATATTAGTTTATATTATTTCATCATCAGCTTGCACCCCATAAGTCTGAATAATTGCTTATTTTTGTGCAACGTTAAGATGAAATTTATACCAAACATCCAAGAAACCCTAAGGATATTTTACAACATGTAAAATATCTAATATTTCCTGTTTTTCTGATTTTGTCCGCTCTGTTATAAGTGTAAGGAATGAGAAGAAGAATCTTTGTCAGTGTATAGTTACAAGTGGATATGCAAGACACACAGAAATTGGCCCTCTGCTTTTAACCCATCACTAGCTCAACATGCAGGAACACACCACCTGCAGCCTAGGAGCAGTGGGCTGACATGTTAGGCACTTGGGGGCAAATAGGGGGATGAGGGGCCTTAGCGCATCAGCCAATAATTTCTCTGCTGGTCCAAGTAGTCGAACTGGAGACTCTTTGAGCTCAAACCACTTTTCTGTTCTAGGCCACAGCTGCCCTCCGGTCCTTCTTCAAAGAAAATTTTCAGTGTTTGGAGACTTGTTTAACATAACGTCTTTCAGCTTTTTATGCATTTCTGCCATGAAACTGAACCCTTTTCCCACAAAAGTTTCAAGGAAATTGAAGTTTTCCTTTAAAGAATGTAGTCAAAAAGTGGGGGTTTCACCCCTAAAACCATGAAAGTATGTTCTATAATAGAATAGAATATAGTAATACCCTGAGAGTCAATGTTTGGTTGCAAAACATTGATAATCATTTTCAAAAAGTAAAACTTAACTAAACTGAAATTACTTTTTTGGATATGAAATTGTTTTAGCAACAACTTCAATGACAAGGAAACATGTATAATTTTTACATTTACATTTAGTCCAGTAAAAATAAGCAGCTGGTGATGTTTAGTGAAATGATTAGAGGTTTTCACAAAATTTTCAAAATAACATCTACAGTATGATGAACTGGGAGGTGCTGCATAAGTTGTTGTAATTGAATCATTCCTGGTTTCAGACACTGTTGTGTTCTGTTCGTCTTCAGCTGAAATGGGATAATAATGTTTTGTTCACATTTAACAATTATGTGTGTTGTTACCCATTGTATTTCACAAATAAATTATGGTATGGAGCTACATTCTGAGATTATATCAATGTTCATATTGTTACCATCCTGTCCAGGGGTGGCGAGGATAGAGAAGGTGCTTATCGCCAATCGAGGAGAGATTGCGTGCCGTGTGATGCGAACAGCCAAGAAGATGGGAGTTCGATCTGTGGCTGTGTACAGTGACGCAGACAGACACTCCATGCATGTGGCCATGGTAAGATGATGCATAGTTTTTGTTTTTTTGTTAGCATTTTCTTTGGTCACTTTTGTTTCACTGGTGATGTTTTTCGTTATCAGTAGTTAATTGAGCCACGTTTTGCTGTGATTTGTTTGCAGGCAGATGAAGCCTATCATATTGGCCCTGCTGCATCTCAGCAGAGTTACCTTTCAATGGAGAAAGTTCTGGAGGTTGCAAAAAAGTCTGGGTCACATGTAAGTAATTATCTCAGTCTTAGAAAAAAATAATTTGTTCTAATGCTGCTAAATAGAGAATTTCTGAAAGTTATGTCTAAACTATGATAATTAAATTTCTTTACATTTTTAATGTGTTGCACAAATGAACATGACTTAATTTTCCTTTAATCCCTCCATCTTGCAGAACTGTTTTATACACCTGGAAACCTGTGTGTGTTTTCTTCTGTAGGCAGTCCACCCGGGCTATGGCTTTCTTTCAGAAAACACAGAGTTTGCTGAGGCTTGTAAACAGGAAGGCATTATCTTCATTGGACCACCTTCATCTGCTATCAGAGACATGGGCATTAAGAGGTAACTACAAATAGAAATAAAACTCTAGACCTGTAACATAGGACTAAACAACTAGTGTGAATAATAGAAAGGTAAAATATGACACAACATACCAACAATTATAATTGCCAGTAACTGTTACTATCTTTTCCAGCACATCCAAACACATCATGTCAGCTGCTGGAGTGCCAATCATTGGAGGTTACCATGGAGAGGACCAATCAAATGAGAGACTACAAGCAGAGGCTGCTCAGATTGGTTATCCTGTCATGATTAAAGCGGTTCGTGGTGGAGGAGGGAAGGTGAGGCGGTTCTGAGAAACCTACAGTAGGTAACTTGATCAGAATGTCAGAGTAATGTGTTGTGTTTGTGTTTTTAGGGGATGCGTATTGCTCGTTCAGATGCAGATTTTTTAGAACAGCTGGAGTCGGCAAGACGAGAGGCCAGGAAATCCTTCAACGATGATGTCATGTTGGTTGAGAAGTTTGTTGAAGATCCCAGGTACTGGCAATCATTCTATCCCACCAATAAGTTAATTTTTTTTTCCCCCTAAATAGTTAATTTGTTATAACATTTCTACTTTGGTATCTGTCTCCTGCAGACATGTGGAGGTTCAGGTGTTTGGTGACATGCACGGTAACGCCGTCTATCTGTTTGAGAGAGACTGTAGCGTCCAAAGGAGGCACCAGAAGATCATAGAGGAAGCACCAGGGGTGAGATACATAAGCAGAAAATGCCATGATCAGCTACAAATGTCTATACTCTATGTAGACACGTTACTGTCTCACCATGACTTTTCCTTGTTCATATAATACATTTTCATGTTAAATAAATTTAAAAACCTTTTTTTAAGAAGACTGTAGCTTGTGAAATCCTAATACGATATTCCAAATCCTTTTTTTCCCAGTAATAATTATTGAATTATATGAAAAGTTGTCCTCTGTATAAGATTCTAAGCTTCAACAGTAGTTTATTTTTTTCAAATTTGTGATGAGTGTCTAAGAAAACCTTTGGATGGTTTACATACTCGGTCACTGTTCTGTCATATCTAGAAGGTTTAATAGGCAAAACAGGAAATAAAATCAGAGTGTGTTCTATTGCGAGAGGAAAGTGTGAAAAATGAGTTATTTTCATATAATTATTGAACAATGGAGTAATTTGTATTTCTGCAATGTAATTAACACTCTGTAAAAAAAAAAAAAAAAAAAAAAAAAGAAGTTTCAAGAAATTTCCAAAATATTCTCATTATCTTAAAACTGTGTACTTCAATTCCAAAGCTGTTATTTGCAAAATCTGTGGAACTAAATGTCTTTATGTGGTGATGTGGACTGTAATTATTACACAGAATCAAAATGATAAGAATACTCGTTTTATACTCTGTTTTGGATGTTCAGTGTAATTTTCAACATCATCCAGTGAGAAATAAGCAGTTGATGAGGCTTAGAGTACACATGCTAATGAGGGGTTTGACGATTTTGCAAAACAAACAGATTAGCTTTCATTTCCTTATTTATGACTTGGAAATTATGTTTTTGACTTCGAACCATTTTAACCATGAAGCCGGCAACATACCGGAAATGAGCACTGGTTTAAACTCATACCAGAACAAGACGAAGAATCAGACTCCCATCTTCACTACCAGTGTAACATGTTGTAAAAATGCAGCTTTTCCCAGTTGAATGCAGATTTCAGTCTTGTTTTTACATCTTTTTTTTAACTAATGGTGCTGTGTCTCCAAACGTAGCCTGGCATCAGTCCTGAGGTTCGGAGGAAGCTTGGAGAGGCAGCGGTTAGAGCAGCCAAAGCAGTCAATTACGTGGGCGCAGGTGACATTTACATACACAAAACATACTCCTACTTTATTCACATATTATTCTGATTAGAGATCACAATGTTTACATGGATGCTAAAGAAATGGGTCTAATAAGATATGCTTCTAGATGCCCTGAAGCATTTCAAGAGGTTAATTTTTTTTGACGTGCAAAAAAATGCTCTCCACTTACTGTAGAGCATCTAATCTTGCAGAAATATAACTAAATTTGAGGACTGAAGTATTCAGCAATCTTTAAATCTACTTAAATATGAGCTACGGATGAGTTTTGTTTTGCTACTGCCATGTTTCTGTCCATTTAACTCATCATGTCGGTAAATATTACACCTACATATTAATGTAATATACTATAGCTTATTCCAACGAGAGAGAAACAGTCAGATGTTTTATTTATCAACGAAAATCCTTATTCTTAAAGTCATATTAAGTAGTTTCTGCAGATTGAGCTGTTTTTATGAGGCTCTTTTATTCTCTTTGGTCTATTCTTCTGTGTATTATGAAGTCAGGGTTTAATGTTTCATGCACACACTCGTCTGTTTTGTAGGCACGGTGGAGTTTATAATGGACGCTCAGCATAACTTTTACTTCATGGAGATGAACACCAGGCTGCAGGTGGAGCATCCTGTCTCTGAGATGATCACAGGAACCGACTTGGTGGAGTGGCAGCTGAGGGTGAGCAGAGCCAGTGGAGTGATTCGTCATTTTGCCGTCTAAAACTTGGTGAAAAAGGATCTTGGTTTTAGGTTTTGCATCTCTCTGATCTTGGGTTCTGTCCTCTAGGTGGCAGCAGGAGAGCGCCTCCCTCTCCTCCAGGATGACATCATCTTAAGAGGACACTCATTCGAAGCTAGAATATACGCTGAAGACCCGAACAACGACTTTCTTCCAGGGGCGGGGCCTCTGCTGCATCTGTCCACCCCCCCTGCCGACCTGGACACTCGTATAGAGACCGGAGTAAGGGAAGGTGAGATGTGGAGATTTACCTGATAGATGGTGTTTCATTGTTATGGGAAAGTTTAACAGCAGCCAGAAGAAATAAAAGACAAAAACAGACTTCAAGTAAAACAACATTATCAGAGTCTGGTAAATACAACACTGCAACCATGTCAGTTTAATGCAGATTGACCCAGTTTCCTATCCGCCCTTAGTAGTGCTTTTTAAATCTGTTATCATTATTTTAAACAAATAATGCACATTGATGTCCTGAGAGGTCTGCTTTATGTTTTTGCTGATAATACATGTATAAAATGTACAGTTTTATAGAAGAACTCAACCTATTGATTAGGTTTTGCCTTCAGTTCACATAGACAGAAACATTACATGTTCATTTGACCACATCACTCAGCTGTAATGCTCATATCTGAGAGAATATTTCTTCAGTTTTAAGGGAGTTTTTATGTTTTTACCTCCGCCAAGGAGGTTATGTTTTCATCTGCGTTGGTTTGTCTGTCTGTTAGCAAGATAACTCAAAAAGTTATGGACGGATTTTGATGAAATTTTCAGGATATGTCCGCTCTGGGTCAAGGAAGAAATTATTCAATTTTGGAGGCGATCTGGATCACTGTCTGGGCCATCCAGGAATTTTTTAAAGGGATTCTTTATCAATGTGATAGGGCATGGTGGACCACAGTTGATTATGAGGTCGTTCAGCGCCATCTAGTGAAGGAAGGTACAAACAGTACCTTAAAAAAAAGAATACAAACACTATCTTGGCGGAGGTCTGCGCTCTCAGAGTGCTTTTTTAGTATTTGCATGTAATGGAAGGCGGGGCTCCACAATTCAATGGAAGAAGTTATTTTGCAATTATTTTCTTAAAGTTGGGATTTGGATTGAACATCCATATAAAGTACAAGAAACATATTTTGTGACCTTAAATTTGCATGTGTTACATAGCACCTCTCTCTTCTACCTAAAATATCTGGTTGTAATTATAATATACTGGTATATAAATATAAGTGGAATTTTGTCCGTCCATCGGAGATTCTTGTCCCACCCATTTCTTGAAGACTGTTCCCCCTCGATGTTCTTTACCACTAGGAGAGCTGCAGTACATAGTCTGATGGCTGACTTAAAATATTTGCATTTATTATACATTTTGGACATTTCTTTTTAAAACACTGAAAGTTAAGGCTTGGACAGAATGTTACTTGTCTTGGTTTAACTGAACTACCCAAAAGGTACATTTATTTAGTTGAATCTAGTTTAAAATTATTTTGAATTTCAACTTCCAAATTAATTTCTTATTGGCAGGGTATCAGTGAACAGGAGGGGTGGTGGGTTGTACCACCGGGTGGGGGTATTAGTAAGCTCTTCTTAATTTTTCATTTTTTTTATCTTAATTTGCACAGTAAAAATCTTGCTGGAACCTGCAATAAAAGCATCCATTGAATGTGCAGAAGCAATAGGAAGACATGAGTACCTAAATAAACAGTCCATTCTATGGGCGTCTTGAGCCCCATTTAAATATGTATCTGATTTATTCTACACATTGGTCTGATTTCAGGGGACGAAGTGTCGGCTCATTATGATCCAATGATTGCCAAGCTTGTGGTGTGGGGAGAAGACCGATCAGCTGCCTTAAAGAGACTACGATACTGTTTACGACAGTACAACGTAAGTCAAATGATGCCCTTGTACCTACAATGGTATAATATTGAATAGAGTAGTTTCATTGGATTTTGTTTTCTATTTCAGTGCATTTTTAATTTGAAATTCTGTAGCATTAGTTCAGTTTTTATTAGTTTCAATGTTAAACATGGTATTTTTGTTTATGGGAGATTTCAGTCAAATTCCAAAAGGTCAGAAGAAAATATAGTTGAATAAGCTGAGCAAAACATCATAGTGTTGTAAAAATATTTTCACTTCAGACAGTTAAAAAAAAACAACTGTTACATATTTGTCAGCTGTTGTGTTTGTTAAGGGACGCTACTTTCGTTTTTACAGCTTGCTCTGATGTAAGATACATGTACGTTCAATCCCCAAATGGGATTTTTTTCTCCAACTTTTGCTACATGGTTTGGACACCGCCCTCTGCTGGTGTAAAACTGGCACAGCTTAATTTCCTATTAACCCAAAATAAAACGGTTCTGAAAGAAAAAAATATCTAAAGTAAAATGTAATTTTATTGAGTTTTGTAAACAGACATTATAATTCCAGGTGGGTAATGATTTTAGTAAAGGCTGTTTTCTTTAAGTTTAACTTTGTTTAAAAAGTGTTTTATTGAATCTTAGCTGATTTACTGTTTTATTAACTCTGTAGCATGTTACTCTTCTAAAAATTGTGAAAAAATGAATATTAAACAAATGTGTAATAATTTCCAGATTTCATCTTTGTGTTTTTTTTTTTTTTTTACCTCTTTGATCTCCTCAGATCGTGGGTCTAAACACTAACATTGATTTCTTGCTGAGTCTCTCGGGCCATCCGGAGTTTGAAGCTGGAAATGTGAGCACTAGCTTCATTCCACAGCACTACGCCGAACTCTTCCCCGCTCCAAGGGCCCCATCTGGGGAGACGATCTGCCAGGCAGCCCTGGGTCTGGTGCTCCAGGAGAGGAAGCACACACAGGAGTTCACACACACCTCGAATGGTGAGACGAGAGCATCTTATCCTGGATCTGGTCTATGAGGACAAATTGAGAGTCTTAATTGAACAAAGTGTTAAAGTGTGTGTGTGTGTGTGTGTGTGTGTGTGTGTGTGGTTTCCAGATCCATTCTCACCATTCGGCTCCAGCAGTGGCTTTAGGCTCAACATACAGTTTACCAGAAATATGACGCTACAGCTGGGAGACAAAAGTAAGTGGCAGTTTGTCATAATACAAGTTGGAGAAGTGTCCAGGACAAAAGATGGAGCGTTTTCATTTTGTTTATGTAAAAAAATATGAGATTAGTCAGGGTTTTCCTTATGCTTGTAAAGGACATTTAATGCTGTGATGAGATTTGATGTAGGACTAAAAGGTATGCAGTTATTAAAAAAAATATATAAATTATTACAATATGTCCATGCAATAATTACAAAAGAGCTCACTGAAATCCAATCATCTCATTGATGAGGTTAACACATATTCAGTGTCACAAATGAAGAGATTATTCTTATTTTAGAGCCTCTTTTTTCCTCTTCTATGCTGAGCCTTATTTGGGGAAAATCCTGAGATCATTGGGAGATGTGGTTTTACTAAGAGGTGTAGATGCAGAGCTGAGGATTCGTTTAATGAGTGTTTGAATAATTAAGTGAAGTGCTACTGCTTTTTGGCACTTTCTTAATGACCTTATATTCATTATTTAGTGTTCCTGTTAAAAATGCCATTACAAGGCTAAAAATAAATTTGCATCTGCTGCTATCTCACTGGATTATGGTCTTCAGGTCCTTCCTTGTTTCTCTTTACTTTTCCTGCTTTATCTCATCATCGTTTAGACATTTTCAATCTGAAAATGAATGAGAACATTTCTTCTTTGTGTGTCTTTAGAAGTGGATGTAGTCGTCACATACAACAAAGATGGAAGCTACACAATGGAGGTGAGTTAGAATCCACTTTCTGTTATAACTGTCAACATTTGTGTTTTTTGTGCTTCTGTCTGCAGGGTGTTTGTGCAGGTCTTGAATGTCTTAAAAAGTTTGGAATTTTGAAACAATGTATTCAGACCTTGAAAAGTCTGGAAGTTTAGGTGAAAGTCTTAAAAGTGTGGGGAAAAAAGCTTCTCTCATGGTTGAATTTTAGAGTACGCTCAAAGGTGCACAACCTTGTAAGATAAGAAAAACAGGAGGGAAAAAAACTTGATGTTGGTACTGGAATGACTCGAGTGAAAGTTGTTTGTGTGATATCCATGCACTTTTGTTATTTTCATTTTTACCTCCGCCAAGGAGGTTATGTTTTACTGTGTGTTTGTTTGTTTGTTTGTTACCATCCGACTTTGTTTGTTAGCAACACAACTCAAAAAGTTATGGACGGATTTTGATGAAATTTTCAGGGTATGTCCACTCTGGGTCAAGGAAGAGATGATTACATTTTGGAGGTGTTTTGAATCAACGTCTGGATCCAGGAACTTTTTAAATGATTCTTTATCATTATGAGATGGGGCATGGTGGCACAGAGCTGCATACAAGGTCATTCACCGCCATCTCGTGGAGGAAAGTATTCGCTACCTTAAAAAAATACAAACACTAGCTTAAAAAAAAAATACAAACACTATCTTGGCGGAGGTCTGTGCTCTCAGAGTGCTTTTCTAGTTTGAAAATGTGTCTGTCAGAAAAACATAATTTATTGCAAATTATGTATTCATTCATTCATTCATTCATTCATTCATTCATTCATTCATATATTTATCAAAATGAACTTTTCTACTGCACATAACAAGTACAGTCTCAACCAAAAAAGTAGGCATGCAAGTATAAAAGTACATAAAGTCAAGGTCTTGGGGGGGGGGGGGGGGGGGG